>JAJJMC010030282.1:737418-749122 GCA_023531435.1 Papaver californicum
TTTTTTTTTGTTAAATATGCTACTAACACTGAATTACAAGGCTACAAACGAATATTTCTAATAACACACAACGAGAAGCCTAAAAACCAATATTTCTACTAACACACAATTACAATTATAGAAAGTCGATTACATTTTTAGCATCTTCAACCCCCCATACGTGTTAAGAGAAACCTAAGAAGGATGTTATAATGAGCTTCGTATTCGAAATTCTTTCTTTTCTATCTTCTCCATTCCTCTCGAGCTTGCACTACAACATCAACATTGGTTTCACCCCTAAGTCGATATCGATTGACAACCCGAATTAAAGCTATAAACTCTTCGACTTGTTTTCTTATAGTTTGAAATCTACAAAACAACGTCGGACAATCCCTGTTATTAGGATTACCTGTTTCGATGCAGAAGAAATTCTACTCCAATAACTCATACTAACTTCATAATACTATTTCAACATAAAATAAAACCCAACAAAAAAATAACATACCATGTTCATAACTTCCTAAATATTCTTTAGAGAAATTATTCAAAATAACTTAAAACATCCGAGAAAAACGAAAGAAAACACAACATAAATATTCAAAGTGATTAATCTCATTGATCTCATGAAATTCTTCCACTCTTTGTTAGTCTCGACTTGGCCTAGTATCATCAACTTTTACTCGCTTCTTCTTCTTCTCCTTCTCCTTCTCCTTAGGATCATCAACAACTTCATTTCTCTCAACTGAACCTATATACTCACCAGCTTCATTGTAGTATGGGTTTATGCCTGAAAAGTCTTTTTCACTGAAAAAGAGTCGAGGATCAAAATCTGGATCAGCCTCCATCATTTGAATCATTTCTGCCTCTGATCCTTCATCTGAAGATGGAACTTCAACGTAGTTGAGGGGATTGTAAGGACTATTCCATTCACAATCAGGATCGTTCATCATTTGTGAAAAATTCGGATCATCCAGCATCATTTGATATATTTCTTCAGGAGTAACTCGTTTTCATAAATTCAAAAGAGGACGAGAAAATTTTTTATCCTTTCGAGGCGGAAAAAGAGTTTCACCCATTTCAGCCATCGCAACCTTTTCCTTTTCCTTTTCCATTGCCTTTACCTTCTTTCGGAGCCTAATGTGGATAAACCAATGTAAATGTTTGTCTATGAATGGTATTTATCGAATTAACCGAACAAAAAGTTCGGTCAACAATCACAAAGTTCGGCTAGGTTTGACACCAAAGTTACCAAACATAGAGTAATGTTCGGCGAACGGAAAAAAAATATCAATGACCAAACATTTTGTTCCCGATTTGGGACTACAAAGTTCGGTTGATAAGATTTATTATCGATCTAACCGAACTCCTACTATTTTCACTAAACAAAAAAGTTCGGTTGAAAAATCAATGTCAAAACAAAACTTCGGCTAGCCCCTAAATGTTATTCTCAACCGAACTGTTCATTGTCTTCTCCCTAACAGAATGTTTGGCTGGTGATGCTAACCGAACTTTTCACTAATACTACGTTTTGAGCATTAGTTTTCACGATTTCAAGTCGAAATAAGAATAAAAAAACTGATAGAAATTTAATGGGTTTGTCGAGAATTACCTTCTAACATTAGAATTGGAAGATTCATCCTTTGCTTATTTCTTTTGGGTCTTGATTTTGCCTCTACCATCAACAACGGGATTTTGTTGAATCACTTCATCAATAGGTTTAGCCATTTTTATGGGAGATGAAGAGGGAAAAAATAAGAGAAGGTTAGCTTCTATTTTTGGTAGATAAAGAATTAGGTTTAGATTTAGAATTAGGCTTAAATATCATTAGGTTTAGGGTTTAATATTAGTTTTAATAACGGGTAACTTAGGCATTTTATCCTATTAGGACATCCCTTCACTTTGTAGGGAATATGGCCTAAGTAGATAAGGGTCCCCTCAAAATGGGTTGGTCCTCAATAGGTAATAGGCCCATATTACTTAACATCCCAGGTAACATATAAATCAAGGTATAAGAGTGATGAGCACATAAGTTAGCAACCATGGTAGGGTGCCGACGCTTTTATATGGGCATCCTAATCACTAGTTTTTATGTGGACTAGTAGAAAAACATGTGCTATGCACGTGCTTGTATTTGACTCCTTTAACAACATGAAATTTAAGAATAATAAAAAATTTGTTTAAAATAAAAATTTGATAATTCTTATTTATACTCATTGCTTAGATAATTCAAAGAGCTTTCCAAATATATAAATTTTATAAAAATTTGATTAATTTTTAATTTTTTTTTAAAACAATGCCATTTTTTGTAAATATATAAAGATATGTTTAATATACCATTTTACCTTTAAATAATAGTGATATTAATGATGTTAGAGGTTATTTTTATAATATCAGGGTTACACCAGCCAAAAATACCTCTTTCCTTTATATTAGTAAAACTAAGATATGACTCGTACCATAACGATACAAGTTTTGGGTTATTATTATCATTATTTATCGTGACCTTCTTAACTCATTCGTTATTTGTACTGTCGTTTTTTTTCTAAAAGAAATAAGATTATTTTATTTTAGTAGTGGTTCTAAAATTATAATCGATTGTAACCTCATGGATTTTATTGAATCATTTATTTGTATAAATATTATTATTTGAATCGGAGATTATATAAATTCCTATTTGTGATTAATATAAGTCTATTAACTCTTTTTTTAAGCTTAGCTGCTTAGGGTTGGTAAAAGGACGAACGAAGTGCACCACGTTCACATAGTAAAACATCGTTAAAATGGTATAACGTATGGCATGAGGCCAGGGCCGCCAATATTCCAACGGTAAAGAAACAACAAAAAAAAACTGTTGAGACTTGGGCCCACTTATTCGCACTCATTCTTGGTACTATTAGTATTAGCAATTTAGCATCCCAAATGAGAATTACTTCCCAAATTATAAGTAGAAAATGAATTCACTGGAAATCCGAGAATAACACTAATTTATGGTACATAATCTTTATCTTCCAAAGTATTCACCTCTATCATGAGTATATTGTGCCCAAATAAAAATACAAATGGAACCTTTCATATATTAAACAGGTGTAGCATATCATTTATGACATAAATATTTTATCCTGCCAAAATACTGACCACGGAAATCAAAGTTCAAGAGATGGCACCGTATTTAGGCGCACTGCATTAATCCGACAGTGATAGTCTTGGTGACATTTGGGTTGACAAAAGTTTGGCAGTACCACATGATCTTGACTGATTTTTCTTTCCTATATTAACCTGCCAGAAAATAGTTGACTTGCCTTTCTTAAATCATTCCTTCCTGGATTATGCCTTCACCTTCTTCATACCTGCAAGTGTTAGCACCATACCAATTAAACGCTGGTATAATGAAACTAACACCATACGAAAGAGAACAGTAGAGGAGGCACCTGCCAAACAAATAGAAAGAATAATATCTCCTGGTCATTGCTAGACAAAGATGGAACCACCACTATATTGCTTGTTCCCCTGATATCCCAAAAGCAGTTTCAAAAAAGAAGACTTATTTCCACCGACACAGAGACAATGTATATTAGTTACTCCATGGAGAAAAAGTAAGATGGTAAAAAATCCAGTTGTGATCATGCAATCCTGGCATTGTTCTCTCTATTTATTCCAGTAGCAGTTCTCATGGTTCTCGTTTGAAGTAGAACTCAAGGCGTTAAACATCAAATGTGCAGGTGCATAAATAGGTAAAGTTCTAGAATTTTATCTTGCAAATTAAAAAGTCGGTAAGTTCTTACCATAAGGTTTGTTAAACTCTCCAGCAACAGATCAAACCAAGTCTCCTCCAACAAAAAGTTCCTGCAGTCTGACGAACATATTTTCATCTGAGAAAGAAAAAAATCTCTTATTATAGACAGAATACTAATAGATTTAAAACCTTAATTAAACCTACTGATGCAAATACCCTTACTTAACTGAAAAAACAATGAGTATTGGCGACTGTAATTTCCTATTGGTTAGCGTCAAATTGGTGCATTTAAAAATTTCCAGTTTTTATATAGAGAAGAAAACCAATATGAAACCTTTTTAAAATAAACTAACATTTAAATCCACATCCACATCTTGGTATGCAGATTTGTGAACATATATTAAATTTGAAGTAGTTCAAGCAACTTAGGACTCGTTACGTATGCCCTTAAATGAACTTAACGAAACCAAAGTCTTTAGAACCCTGGAAACAGCTAATCAATAATTCTTCACGTATTAGGGTGAAGTTCGATATTCAAAATCCAATTACGTAGGTTACCAATTGAAAGGGCTGCAACATATGTATCATGTGCAATTAACTCCCATCAATGGAACAACAACAAAAGTAACTTAGATTCAACATGAACCATTAGGCCAAGTTCCTTACTGACAATGCTTAGAAAGGTAATGAAGTTTCAATAACGATATCATTCTCATCGCGGATGTCTCCTGGAACAAAAAAAATATAAAGGTTTCTCTATCGTGACTATACAGAGAAAAAGCTTAAGAAAACTTTAGATGTGGAACCATGGTATACACACGGAATATATGGGGCGTGTTTTTTAACCCTAAACAGGTTGGATTACAGGACTCTGCTAGGCAGCGATATAACGTGACATTAGATCGTTGCCAATTCATTAAAAGAAAAAAATGTACCACTTTAAGTCAGAAACCACATCAAATATTCTTGGCAAGACACAAACCCACTTAAGAAATTTGACATAAAACAAAATTTGAAGATAGAAACCGACATCAAACAACCCATTTTGGATCAATCAGGCATTATTTAAGTGAGTTAAAGTAAAAAAAAAGAGAAAAAAGGGAGGAAAGAAATGAAACCTTGGTTCTTAGGGAATTAAGTTGAAGTTGTAACAAACACTGTTGTTATCCTTTCTTTCGTAATCCACAACTAATTAAAAGATGCAGCTGCATGACTATTCATTAAGATTTGTGAGCACAAAGTCATTCGGTACATACAATTTGTATCTACGCCACAACCCAAAATGGCGAATACAAATGTGAACTTTTGAAATGCAACGTACTTAGTGTGATAGAGACACAAAATCCAGCAAGAGAAACCATACTTAATTCAGGACTGGAAAAGAAACTCATAAAAACTAATCCAGACATAAAAACAAATCCCATTTCGAATTGTGGATTGCAGAAAATTGGAATCAATTACTAACCAAGGCAGGAAGACATTACAACACAATGGATTAAAGCATGGTTGCACTGATAGAGTATCAAAACAGGGTGATCTATGGTGATTGCGAGAAAATACATGTCATCTATCTTACACTTGTTTACTGTGAGTTTCAGTTTTCCTTGCAGTAGATAAGAGTCTGCAGTGGAGTTATGTATTTAAAAGACCTATAGGAATATACACCCGTTAACCCCAACTGTGTAATTACACTAAAGTTGAGTACTTCTGCATCTAAATCTACAAATAAACACCGTACATCTCCGAAGACCTTTCATAACCAAAGAAACCCAAACTAAACTCAAAACATGAAGGGTTTATCTGACAACATATGCAGAACAATAATTCAGATAAAACATGGATAAAAACTTTAGGATTACAAATTTAGGTAACCAAAAAAAGTACAGGACAAACTAAGAACCTTAATCACAAAAATTCAAACCTAAAGTCTAAAACCATATAAATTGAACTGACCTTTTGAGGAAGAAGACCTATTAAATTCGCGTGAAAGGCAACACCAATTTCTGCTGGTCAATAAAAACAAAAACAACAACAAAACCAAAACATCAGGCTTTGGCCATTAAAAGGTTGCAGAAGGTATCAAAGAGTGCAGAAGGTTTCAAAATACAGAAAGTCACACCTGTCCAAACCTGAACTAAGGGATGAAGATATAGATAAAACTCACCAAATAAATCGTGTGCCCAGATTTCGCATCTCCATGATAGATAACATCCACAGACTTTAGATACTTTAACATTATCTACATTAAATAAAAATTATATGTGAATATCAAGCATTTTAAGGATTAGGATGTCAGATTTAGACAACCACTCCCTAAACATACACAAATAAGTTCTATCAAAGGGACATCTCAAAACACAGTTCTGTAGAGCACTAAATTCCAATTCATGCATTTGAGAAGTTAAACCTTTTGCTCTGCTTCATTCATGTATCTTAGAAGCCCAAAATTAACAAATAACTGTAGACAATAATAAGATCACCATGTCGGACAGGCATCGTAGATGTAAGTAAGACACAACAATTAACACATCAAATCTGGACCAAGACACAACATTTAGTACAAAGATGCTGAAGTGGAAACGTAAGAGATAAATTTTTGCATGCATATTATTTCTTTGATAGTGCATAATGTCCACCGGAACACCCATGAAGTTCATTACCAACTTCATACAGTTGAGGTTCTTTAATTTATACTTTTCAAATTTCTACTCAATGAATCTATAAAACAAAAATATAGAAATTGACCTTTTAGGTAATAGTCCATACTTTTCAAATTTATACTAAACAATCCAGGTTAGCACCAACTGTACGGAAGAATACAATATGTTGGTGAATATACTGCTAACGATGATCACAGAGAAATTAAGAAAGGTAGACAACCAGAGGTTGAATACAGGGAAGTTGAAGTTAATGGACTTTGTAAAAAAAGCTTCGCTACTGGTTTGATCATCCGGGATTTGGAAATGGGAAACAACAGTACTGGTTCGCACAGCCATTGCAGTTCTTTGTATGATAAGGAATTCGACACTCCTAGTCCTTGCAGCATGCTAGCTACTGCAAGATCTCAGGTCTCTCTCCTCTCGATCAAGTAATATATATTAATTATAGGGATGCTATGCTATGTTAAAATATCAATACATATATTGTTTCTGGATTTGATAACTCATATGGAAATGGAATGAATGTTTGAACTCTAAAGTTAAATTGATGGGCAGTTTACATTTTCTTGCTCTAGGTATTGATATCTTACTTTGGACAATTGAAGAGCAGTGGATTTACATTTGAATCAAATTTCTCCCAATCACCTTTGTGGATCACATTAAGTATTTATTTACTTCGAACCTTTTCAGACTTCACATATATGATGCTATATTCTCTTGAACCCAAAATTAACACAAACAAACGATACTTGAGGGTTAGACAAACAAAAACATCATCTACACTAACACAGACTACAATCAAACACGTTGAGGATTAGTACAATTGGTGAAACACTTCTAACAGACGTGATTAAATCACAATTGAAGGTTAACAACAACTCATGAAATAGGGGAAAATGTACTAAAAGTTACAGAGGTAATGAGTGAGAGAAACCCGATACATACCTGCAAGAGAAAGGAAAACGACAACAACACCAATAACCAATAACTCTTTCGGAGGAGATGGATGTTGTACTTGTTGTTTGATCTCGATGTACTAATCTTATAAAAAGGAAGCAATATTCATTTCACTCTTTTTCACGAATGACAAACTCTTATGCTTAATAACATAATTGCAAAGGACAGAACACACACAAAATTTAATTGATAAAAAAAATACTCCACAGGTTATCTAGTTAAATAAGAGAATGGATGCCAAGAATCCATATACTACTATTTCAGAAATCCGTAACGCATATAATTGATGGAACGGCGCAAATCACGAAATTGCAGAAGGGAAGTCATAGATGATACTACATTTCATTCTCTCTGATTTTCCACCTCCATTACAATAACACCATTGTTTGTCTGCAATATCATTTTCAAAGTATACATTGGCGCCCTGCATTTTATACTGGGAAAGAGTATGCACTCGGTAATTAGAAATGCTCATAAAGTACAGGTTCACAGCTAAGATCAAGATAAAAACATAATAAATGTGGAACAACTAACTTATACGATGCTGTAATTAGCATGAAGCTCATTGAGATTGAGAGAGAGAAAGAGAGAGAGAGGAATTGTAACTGAGGAAAGATTTAGTACCATTCAGTGCAATTTGAGAGGGAGTGTATGACGTTGGACCCTCTATTGTAATCAGCGACAGGCATGTCATTCCCTGAAGCCTGTAAATGGTAATAATTCATCTCTTGAGTAGATAATAAGTTTCAAAAATGGATTTAATGCCTGTAACAAATGAGAAAAACTGAAAAAAAATTAACAAAAAGTGGAAGAACATATGTTGCAACTAACCTGGTAGATGATAAAAAATTAACATAAACTCATCAACATAGGTCAATTAGAGATTAGAACATCAAATATTGTAAACCAAGCAGTCAAACAAAAGGGGAATTGGACCCAATTTCACAATGAATTAAGTTTACACAAACGACTATTATAATTTTACGGATTTGGGGTAAGTAATAACTGAGGGAACTAATACAAATAAAAATCCAACCTAGAAAACAATTCAAAGACTGGGCAGAAAAAAATCGAAGAAAATTTTTATAACTAAAACAACTCCGACAAATTTTTTTTGAGATTTTGAAATTCTCAGTATAATATGAAAACGCAGAGATCACTAACCTTTGGATATGTAGAAGACAATGGTAAGAGATGTGAAGATCAGAACCTGGTTTTAGGTTTATGTAGTGGAACAATTGAAAGGATTGTTTATAAAATATAACTGCAGAGGAAGAAATTAGGGCATAATCACCGCAAGGGGCGGAAGATGGAGGAGATGAAGTCTGAAACGGAAGATGGAGGAGATGAAGTTGGGTACCGGAAGAGGAGTCTTTATGGGTGTGTATCTGAAAGTGAAGAGGGAGGAGATGAAAACTATGTAACGGAAGAGGGAGGAATTAATGGTGGAGTTACCTGAGCAGTTATCTCTGAAGAGAAGAGATTGTGGCCGTCGGATCATGGCGGAAAACGTGGGTGAATTTTCAGCCACGATTTATATATGAAACAGTGTGAGAAATGATAACCGTCAATAAGTGAAAATAAGAGTTTTTGAAGGTAGGATTATGTTAAAGACCATTTCTTTTTTGTAAAAAAGATATTTAATTTCCTTTTAACGTGAAAAATGAAGAGATAAATCCATATTACAAGGAAAACGAGGGGATAAAAATATGTTTTGCACGAGCAAGCAACATTTTCTATATTTATTTTGTAAGTATAGTAGATGATGATAGTTCTCTTTACTGATGAAGCTTGTAGACTAAAATCAAAGTAAGTGTAAATGAAATTCCGACCAATTAATGGATTTTTCCCGCCCTTTATTTTTTGATACGTTAAAACTAAAATCAAATAACTGTTTTTTTCTCTCTTTTTCCTAAATAGTTCCCAGGATTTAGAAGAGATAATTTTTTAGGAATAATTTTTATATGAAAAAAAAGTATGAAATATTTTGAAGTGTTGATATATTAAGAGGGGCAAGCCATGGGGGATTTTACCAGAGCAAACAAACTTTTATCGATATAGGTTTTTTTCAGTAGAGGTTGTTGGAGTAAACATGGGTACATGAGTTCATTTAAAGGGCCAAGAAATGTGTGATTTCCAGAGGGACGAATGGATGATAACGATATCAAAGCGTTGGCACCCTGATCAACCACTTGACCATTTATAGCCACCATGAACATGCCAACTCAATCCCTTGACCACACCAGACTTCATATCATGAAATACTCTAATCTGTGTACAATTTGGATTACTCGGGGAAATGATTAACATTACACGAAGTAGGGTAGTCAGTAGTGATACAAAAGAGATAGGCCCAACTACACCAAGGCCAGTCCAACAACTAAATAATTATTCTAAGCTAGAGTTGGGGTGAAGTCGTAATAAAATAGCCCGTAAGAAAACATGTGGCTGGATCGATTCAGAGATAAAACACCTCGAGATGTTGGATTAAAATTTTGTTAGCTAATGTTAGTTAGTAGGGCACCGTGGTTTAATAATTCATTCCCCTTCATTTATAGTGCCAATGAATACCGGTTGTCTAGTTGAGGGCTACACTCAGTCCAGTTTGATTTTCAGTCCTGCCAACCATAGAATCGTATGCATGTCGGTTTATTTTTGAGTTGCCCCAGTTTGTAGTGAAATTTTAGATCGGTTCGATCCGATTCAGTTTACGATTTATCAATCTTAAGTAAATTAGGTCGAGTTGGATCGGGTAAACCGAAAACCCAAACCAACTCGACCCTAGTTTTTATTATTTGTTTTCCAGTTTAACATTAAAAACTTAGTTCTTGTTCTGATTTTAGATTAAAATTCTTGTTCTTATAACCCTTTTATGACAATTATATATTATATTCACCTTAACATGTTTAAGCAGTATTACGCATATAAATAATTAAAAAAAAATGAAGAGTTTACTTTCGACAAAAGTAAAATGAAATATGCTAATAATTTAACTGATACTAATAATCTTTAAGCTAACTTAAATAACATCCATCCAAACCGATAATAATTTTCAAGGAAACTGAAAGGAAACTAAAAGCAACCAAAGTTTTCGGTTGTTTTGTTAACTTCTGTAGGAAATAATGAATCAATGAAGAATGAATGAATGATAGCAGACTACGGTTTTATTCTTCAACTAATGTGTAAGAGAAAAGTCTAAGTATTCTTCAACTAATGTGTAAGAACAAATTCGAATAAAATAAATTGTTTCAAAGGTTCTTTCAAACAGCACCTGCAACAAACAACAAGAAACAAAATACCTAAGAATGCAGTCTAATGATAAGAATTGTCTAATATTACTATGATATATTGGAAATACATTAAAATGTTAAAATATGAAGATGATAAAGGATACTACCATGATGTGATCAAATACTGTATTACACAGATGTGTTTAAATTAATATTATGCCACCATAATGGATATTATGCATGTGTAATACTATACTACCACAATTGTCTTCAGTTATGCAGATGTCTTCAAATATCATGCAATCACTCAAATAAGATACATAAACACCGTGAGTATATCATTCAACGAATACCATTAGCTGTTATTAGCTCTCTTTATCAATCTTCATCATATATAGTCATATGACCTAGGTCATCTATTAAGAAGAGAGTTAGAATACTTATCTCAATCTCTTCAATGTCATCCAACGCTAAGCTAGAAAGTTCAAGATCAATAGGCGTTTGAAACATATTTTGTTTCTAAATCAGAGCCTCTACAGTCCTAGGAGATAAAGAGCTCCGAAATAGATCAAGGACACACTTCCCAGTACTAAAAGATGATTTAGAAACAACAAATGAGAATAGAAAGTATAGCCTTTGCAATGTATGATAGAACCGTATACTTAGTAGAATTGTTCTTCCACCAACCCAACTATGGCGGAAGATAACAATGAAGCAATTTAATCAAGACATAAATTTACGTGGTTCAGCTTATAACTTATATCCAAGGGAGAAGAGACAAAGTTGTATTATTGATTGTTGTGTGTTACAGTTCAAGATCATAACCACCATATATATATAGGATCACAGTACATAAAAAATGCCATATATGGTAAACCTTATATATGGCAACTGCTATGAAGAAAAGATCTCACTTACCATTAGTTAGGACTCACAAAGCACACAAAAGAGGAAAGATATTTCTGTCAGGATTCTCTTCTCCACGAACACTCCCCCTCAAGTTGGTGCGAAGATATCAATTGAGCCCACCTTGCATAAAGCGGTTTACTGGACTTACTACATATGAAATATCCGGGTGAGTAATGGTTGGATAAATCAACTTACCAACCAAACGCTGAAATAAGTTTGTATCTAGGGGTGTTCAT
>JAJJMC010030282.1:749522-785231 GCA_023531435.1 Papaver californicum
CAGACTTGTAAAGATTTGATTTTTAAACCTAATTTTTGATACTAAAAATAAAGAAAATTAGAGTAGAATTGATTGAAATTATGGAGAGAACTGAGACTAAGGATTCCACCATTAGCCAATTTTCAAGTGATTTAGCATTAATAATTATCTTGCAATTCATATATTCAATTTATTCAAAATATTACCAAAGTTAGATTTTCAAATAATAGTTGTAAATCAAAAGTACGAGACATCAATAGTTCTAAACTAAGCATGACTCATCAAAAGAAAACACAACTAAATGATAAAAATTAGTATTTTTCAAATTTAATTCAAAGCAAATAATCATAAAAGAAATGTAAAAAAAATTAATTAAATAAAAATGTACCACTTTATTATTGGAAAAATGGCTTCCTCCGTTGCCCCAACAATAGGATCTAGCTCATCATGTTCAAAATACTCTCAAAAGATTGGTACATAGCTCAAAAGTGCTTGAGAAGAAGAAAAGAAGCTAAAAATAATAAAACAGGAAACCCGCAATGTTTTCTGAGCGTTACAGATTAACTGTTGCAATGAAGCTGAAGATAAATGTTGTGAAGCTGAAGATAAAGGTTGCTGATGGGTTGAAGAAACCGTTGCAGCTGAAGATAGACGTTGCAAACCTGAAGATAAACGTTGTTGATGGGTTGAATAAACCGTTACAACTGAAGATAAACATTACAAACCTGAAGATAAACGTTGCTGATGGGTTGAAGAAATCGTTGCCTTTTCTCTGTTCTGCACGTCTTCTTCAACAGCAACAACACAGAAAGTTACTAAGTTGATTTTTTTTACTCTGTTTAGCTTCATGAGCTCGACCCGACCTTCCTAATCTCTCTTATGACTTGATACCACCTTTTTCTACACCACAGGGCCCTCAAATCTCGAGAGAGTTTTTTTTTTTTCAATTGAAGTTTTGGGAGTTTTCTCCCCTCCTCCCTGTCCTCCAACTGTTGAGCTTATACAGGATTTGAAACCCTATTTCTTCACGTGCAAACTTCCTTATTAGATAAGGACGCAATCTCCTAACTCAAATCAAACTCAAAACTTGTTTTGATCTCCACAAATCATCATCGTCAGCAAAGTCATAACCTCCCCTTTTTTCCGGAAAGAAACTATCTAGGATGTATTTAAACATGTTTTTGCTATCTCTTCATGTTGATAATGCGAGAATACTTTAAATTCTTTCATAAAATTCCACAAAACTCAGTTTCCAAATAAATCAAAAACTCCCTCACGCGGAAAGAATTCTTCCAGCCATTTCCGGTTTTTAAATCAAATAGGAGGGTGTCCTCCATCCAAGAGTTGGGTTCCTTAATCAATCAGCCTGGGTGCCTTTAGTCATTTTTCTCGTGTGCTTTTATCAAATTTTTAAGCCAATTTTTCCACTAATGTTTATTTCCCAAAAATACCTACAAACACATAAAATCACACAATAAGTACAAAATCAAGCACTAACAAAATAGATAATTGCGAACAAATTAGACACAAAAATGTGTCTATCAAATACCCCCAAACTTATTATTTGCTAGTCCTCGAGCAAATCTAATCTAAAAATAAAATAAATATCCTAACTCACTTTCGCAGGCATCGCGATTGCACTTAGTGTGTGCAACAAGCCTTTAAACCCATAGGTGTCTCTATCGAACGAGTTTTGTCTCGTGAGGTTTTACAAGAGGTATACCCACAAAACCTTCTACTCCAAACCCTAGCTACCTGTGAACAATTGAGGGTAAACACTAAACAAGCTATTTAGTTGGCATACTAAATTCTTCGGCTATGGGAATCATTACCCTATATGAGTCAAATTTTCGTACATGAGTTTGGAGTCAACGTACCAAAATTCATATATAAGAAAACAAAGCTCTACTTAGTAGTTGTTCAACGACGATACTCAGAATCTATCAAAGTTCAATCACATGAAAAGATTTAGAAGATGGATATAGACAAAATGAAGTTTGTGCATGTTGACTAAGGTGAACGGTGTTTCCCATATCTGTCTGAAGGTCACTGCCAGGATGAATCCTAATGGATTGAGATACACTCCCACTGATCTTAATCCTAATACTAGTATCGACTCAACTGGTATATACAAAGGTCCGAGCGGTCGATTTATTAAAAATAAAACAATTATAAATGTACTGACAACATGATTGGATCAAATTAAATCCATGCGCATGGTCCTTATCAGCATCTTACATGATAGTTCCCATGGGTCCTGCATTCCACGCTTGCTTAGGCGACGGAGACAGGGAGAACACACACATAATGCTATCAAAGTGTCAATACTCGATTATTATTATTATTATTACTATTTTTTTTAAGAATCAAAATAACATTCTATGAATCTCAAACACTCTACTCCATCCTGGCAGCGATAACAATTCACTATTGGTGCCCCACCAAATCACTTAAAGAAACACAAAAAATTACAAAAATAAAAATAGAAGGTGATATGGTCGAGATAGACTCCGAGATATGGTGACAGCTATCATGTTATTTCTAAAACCTGAACTCTGTCCTTTTATGTATAGACCATTTAGATGGGCACACCAATTCCTATAGAAAAAGAGCTAAGTTTCCATCTACCTAGAATGGTTAGTGTCATCCTAAATTGTTCACAAGTTTCTAGAATTTGGAGTTTCATATTTCAACTTAAAGTTTCTCCCTTACCCCCAAACTTAAATCTAACATTATCCTCAATGTTCTAAAGATGAATGATTAAAAGCATAAACAAGGAGAAATTGTTACCAATCGAAGGAAATGAGTTAAGGAAGGATATTACCGTGTTGCATGAGTATGGGTTACTTCCCGAGAAGTGTTAATTTTAAAGTCTTCAGCAAGACTAAGAAAGAATTAGTCACCTCATAAAATCATATAACAATAGTCGAAACAACTGTGGGTCATCTGAATCAAATAGTGCTATAACAAATAAAAGGAAACTGCAACAGGCCAAGAATATGAACAAACCGAGCACACCTTTATCTAGTTTTCTATTTAAGACAACTACTTCTAGTTGTGGTTCAGGTTCAGGCTCAGGCTCTATAAAAGAGTCTAAATAAATATTTTCATGGGATGGATTTTCTCCTACGCAGGATCAACAGGATCAGATTGTAAAGTCTGAAGTAACTCAACTAATAAATTTGAAGCACATAATAGTAACCTGAATAATTATGGATCCTCAAAGTCAATCATATTTGACCCACACAGTTGACTACAATGAAGGTGGTCATTCTTAAGAAAATGTGTCAATTCTAATTTTCTAAAGTAATTAGGCTTAGTCTCAAAACTTAATAACTGACACATTTAAAATTCATATCTTCCCACATATGGAAGAAAATATTTTGGTGGGAAAATAAAGTCAATCTTGGCATTATTTCCTAGGTAAACCACATTGACCAGGGGATGGGTTTCTAACAATTGAACTTCTTTCTGGACATCAACAGACTCAGGAAATATAGTTTGAAGATGATCTTGTAAAATGGTAGAAGTGCATATGTCAAGTCCCAAGTTAGGGACCTTTCTAATAATCAAAGGTTAAGCACAGGGAGAATGATAATCACCCCCAAACTTAGAGTTTTCAGTGTCTCTAGATAGACTAATCACAATTTTCCTAATTTCCAGATCGTCAGATTCCTGAAAATGGTCAATTGCTTCTTCTAGGTTATAATCTGGTGGTGCATCCTCACTCATATTTAAAATCTCTACGGGTCTATCTTTGTTACCTAAGACTATTGTTCTAAATCGCTAGACTCTAAAACAGTGTTCTCACGATAAACTTGTTCCTCTAAACCAGTATCGGCTTCAAAACAACAAAATTCTACATCGTCTAAAACAGTGGTATCTCTAGTCAAATCCTCTTCCTTTTGAATAGGTGAATAAACATAAAATTATTTGGATTTGAACTAGAAATATCATTAGCATCATGAAGCACAATTGGCGTGACAATTTCCTGATCACTCTGCCTGTATATTTCAAGTTCTTCATCAATACTATCCTCATCATCATAATAATATGAAGATGTTTGAACCTCGTCTAAATAAGTAGTGTTACCAATTCTATCCTCGTCCTCTTGAATAGGTGAATAATTATCAAGGGTAGGACTATGTTTGCCATTAAGACCATCTTGAGCAATATTATTCTTTGCAAAACTTTCACTCATACTTAATCCAAACCTTTTTGTATTCTCAACCAACGTTTTGAGAGATTCTTCTAGAAAAACAAAAGGATCATAAGGAGTACTAAATCGCAACTGCTCGTATGATTCTTCTAGATAAAGAGTTGGACAACTATTTTTTCCTCTGACACTTAATCCAAACCTTTTTGTATTCTCAGTCAACTCCTTGAGGAAATTTTCTAGAGAAACAATTGGATCATAAGGAATACAAGATCACAACTTCTCGTGTGATTCTTCTAGAGAAAGATTTGGGTCATCATAGGGAGTACTGGATTGCATCTGTTTTAGGGAATCCCTCCAAGACAAAGAACTCAAATTTTGCTCATTTTTATGTTCATATGACAGGTGTGTATATGAATAGTAATTGGGATCACCCTAGTATGAGAAATGACCTCCAAAAGGTTGGTGGTGGTCCCGACTACTATCAACATCATGTTGATAGTACAGATAATGTTTATTTTGAAATTCAGTCGGATATTCATTGTGTTGGTCCTCATAATACCAGTTCGACATTTTCTGACAAAAACTTCCTAATACATTTACAAAAATAAACTCTAAAAATAAATCCTACTGGAAGGGGTTTCTAATCAAACACAAACAAGGACGACTTAACCAAATCAAACCTACTGAATTTAGCAAACAAAAAGCATGATGGCTCCACTTAGATTGTTCCTAGACCAGCTTCTATTCTTCCAAAAGGAAACTAGTTACAGTTTTAGCAAATCTCTTAAAACGATCCGAATTAGATTAAGTCGAGTAGAAACATGATAATATCTAAGGAGCTTTGACAACCCTGTCTCTTTGGAAACGTTTCCTTGGGTTACAAGGCGGCTCTAATAAACTTAAAATAATCTTCCTGAACTTTGAGTTAGGCTAACAGAGTAACCAATACAGTCATTTTGAATGATTTTCCTATAAGCTCGTTACCCTATCGGTCTCTTTCTAGTCAAAATTTTAAGCTTAGGTTCGCGTTTGGTAACGTGTTCCTAAAGCGGAAAAGAAGGAAACGGTGATGAAATCCGAGTCCATATCTTGTATGGAAAGTCTTGCCCTTTACTAGAAAATAATTCCGTATTCAGTTCCTCAACATATATACATACGAAGGAATACAGTAAACCTACTTGCAGGGGATTCATGGGTTGATCGAGTCTTACCTCCCGTACCAGACAAGGGATGAATGGATTGTAGTCAACTCGGGCCACCGACTCCTGTGTCAGCGTACGAACCTGAGGGGCCGAGACAATATAATAATTTTCGTCCTTCCCTGTTGCAGTTTATATTTAAATTACTCTTCCGTAGGGTTTAAGAATAATAATAATGTTCAAAGTACCAAAATAAAGTCCAAAAGTATCCAAAAATAAAAGGAAAATTACAGAAATAATAAAAGATTTCCTAATACAATTTTCTAAAAAGAGAAACAAATAATATCTAACAAATAAAAATAAAATCTAACTACAAATAAAAGTTTTTGTCTTCTTTTCCGTTCTTTTAGCTTTAACTTTAACTCTAAGTCTTTAATTACCAAAGTCTTTGGCTCAATTTCCTTTTAATCCAAAATCCAAAAACCTGTAGCAAAAAAATAAATACCCAAAGAAACGTAAAATAGAACAAAATGAAAATAATACTAAAAATAAAAATAAAAACTTAAAAAAAAAATCTAAAACTCTAAACCTAAAGACAAGTCTGTGTCGGCGGCGCTAAAAATTGATGTGTTTTAGAAATAGTGGTAACAGATTCGATACTCAGACTTGTAAAGATTTGATTTTTAAACCTAATTTTTAGTACTAAAAATAAAGAAAATTAGAGTAGAATTGATTGAAATTATGGAGAGAACTGAGACTAAGGATTCCACCATTAGCCAATTTTTCAAGTGATTTAGCATTAATAATTATCTTGCAATTCATATATTCAATTGATTCAAAATATTGCCAAAGTTAGATTTTCAAAATAATAGTTGTAAATCAAAAGTACGAGACATCAATAGCTCTAAACTAAGCATGACTCATCAAAAGAAAACACAACTAATTGATAAAAATCACTTTTTTTCAAATTTAATTCAAAGCAAATAATCATAAAAGAATTGCAATAAAATTAATTAAATAAAACTATACCACTTTATTATTGAAAAAATGGTTTCCTCCGTCGTCCCAGCAATAGGATCAAGCTCATCATGCTCAAAACACTCTCAAAAGATTGGTACATGGCTCAAAAGTGCTTGAGAAGAAGAAAAGAAGCTAAAAATAATAAAACAAGAAATCTGTAACGTTTTTTGGGCGTTACAGATTAACTGTTGCAATGAAGCTGAAGATAAATTTTACGAAGCTGAAGATAAATGTTGTTGATGGGTTGAAGAAACCGTTGTAGCTGAAGATAAACGTTACAAACCTGAAGATAAACGTTGTTGATGGATTGAAGAAACCGTTGCCTTTTCTCTGTTCTTCACCTCTTCTTCAGCAGCATCAACACAGTAAGTTCCTGAATTGATTTTCTTTGCTCTGTTTAGCTTCCTCAGCTCGACCCGACCTTCTAAATGCGCTGCGCAAGCAAACCTGCTCGTGATACCATATGGCGGAAGATAACAGTGAAGCAAACTTAATCAAGACACAAATTTACGTGGTTTAGCTTATAGCTTACGTCCATGAGAGAAGAGACGAAGTTGTATTATTGATTGTTATGTGTTACCGTTCAAGATCATAACCACCATATATATAGGATTACAGTATATAAAAAGTTCCATATAAGGTAAACCTTATATATGGCAACTGCTATGAAGAAAAGATCTCACTTATCATCAGTGAGGACTCACAAAGCACACAAAAGAAGAATGGTATTTCTATCAGTTTTCTCTTCTCCACCAACACTCCCCCTCAAGTTGGCGTGAAGATATCAATTGGGACCAACTTGCATAATATTTTACGGAATTTGGAGGCTGGTAACCCCTTGGTAAATATGTCTGCTAATTGCTGCTCAATACGAACATGAGGAGTGCAGATAACTTTAGCTTTAAGTTTCTCTCGAAGAAAGTGGCAATCGACTTAGATATGTTTTGTAAAATGTTCATGAAACCTTGGATTTGATGCTGTATATATTGGCATATTGCAGCTTGATTATCACAAATCATCTTTGTTGGTTGAGACGATTGAAAACCAAAATATTTCAACTGGGACCGGAGCCGGATTATTTCACATGTTGTCGAAGCACTTGCACAATATTCTTCCTCGGCGCTAGATCGAAAAACAACATACTGCTTTTTACTCTTCCAAGTTACTAAATTACCACCAGTAAAAATACAATAGCCTGTTGTAGATTTTCGCTGTATTGGACATCCAGCATAGTCGGCGTCTTTATAGGCAGTGATACAATTCGCCGTGATAGAGATATTCGCCGTGATAGTGATAAATCAACTTACCAACCAAACGCTGAAATAAGTTTGTATCAGACAACAATTCTCCCACACTGTCAAGTTTAGCACCACTATCCATAGGTGTATCAGATGGTTTTACTCCCATTTTCCCTGTTTCTTACAACAAGTCTAACCCATACTCTCGTTGATTAAGAAATATACCTTTCTTCGAATATGCTACTTCTATTCCCAGAAAGTATTTCAACAATCCCAAGTCTTTAATAGCAGATTTCTCATGTAAGAAGGCTTTGAGATTCATAGTTCCTGGTTGATTATTTCCAGTAATTATTATGTCGTCGACATACCCAAGCACAATGATACTACCAGCATCACCCATTCTAACAGGTAAAGATGGATCTGCAATATTTATTTTAAATCCATTTAACACAAGAACACCATTTAACTCCGCGTACCATGCTCGAGGTGATTATTTAAGACCATATATCGCATTTGCAACTTGCAAACATAACCATACCGAGACTCTTGAGGATGGCCTGGTGGTATACCCATATAAACTTTTTATTCAAGATCACCATGTAAAAAATATATTTTAACATTCAACTGAAATAATTTCCAATCATGATTTGCAGTTAGAGATAGAAAAACACGAACCGTATATATTTTCACAGTAGGAGCAAATGTTTCGTTGTAGTCAACTCCATACGTCTGGGTGGATCCTTTAGCAACCAATTTGGATTTATATCGTTCATCAGTTCAATCACTCTTATATTTGATTTTATATACCCAACATCAGTTCAATCACTCTTATATTTGATTTTATATACCCAACGATATCCAACTGTTTTCTTACCTACAAGTAACTTAACAATTTTCTATGTCTCATTCTCGTCATGAGCTTGTAACTCTTCGTTCATGGATTTTTGCCAAGTTGGACTTGCATTAGCTTCTCTATGTTGGAGAAATTTCCTGTAACAGTAAGCAAACCAAACAGAAACTTGAAAGGGATTAATCGTTAGAACAAAATAGCACAGTTCAGACAACACACAAGCACAGAAAGGTGGAGTCGTCTGTTCAACAGACTGCCCTTAACTCAATATTTGTCAGGTACACCTTAGAAAGATGTTGCTATACCTTTGGAGATGACAAATTTGAATCCAGGATAAAACCACCTGATACCAACCCAGTTAGCAAGACTCGTTGGCCCGTTGTGAACTTAACAGTAGAAGATGATAATGGAAAATAAATCTAGTGCGCAAAACAAAGCAGGAAGATGGTGAAAAGTCGTCAGGACAGTGGCTGCGACTGGGGTAAGAATTTCTGAGTTTTGTTTTTCTTTTAAGGAAGAAGGAGACTGTTGAATTATCAAACGGTAAAAAATCAATTAATTAACCATATTTAATTCGAGATAATTAATTAAAGGATTTTGTTATTAAACCTGATTTAAATTTGTAAAATCAAAACGGTAAAATACTTAATGTACAAAGTTAAAACATAAATCGTTGGATCTCAGATGGGCACACGCAGACACTCGCAGGCACTCACAGGTACACGCAAAGCACACGCCAATGGTCACACCAAGGCTCACACCAAGGCTCGCACCATGGCTCGCGCCAAGGCTCACGCAAAAGCACACGCAAGCTCCGCAAGCCCGCGGTCCGCGGTGCTTCGGTGCGAAGCACCGCACATGTGTGCATTTTCCCACTAGTCCATTTTCTAAGTCCATATCCAATCCACTAGTTCTTTTTCCTTATATAGAACGTTTGTGGTAAAGAGGATAAACTTCCTCCTTGGTTTGTCCAATATGGGACAAACCAAAGGTTTCTCATTCACTAAGAAGTGAAAATGGATGGCTCTATTTTTCCACCCCTAGTTTGGACTAGTGACACTTGATCCCACTAAGATATATATTTAGTAACAAAAATCATTTTAAGTAATAATCAAAAAACATTTTAAGTAATAATTCATTTTTAATTCTAACAATCCCCCACATGAACGAAGAACGCGATAAATCAGAAAACCGAAAAAACGAGAAATACCTCTTAAGCAATAGGTGTCCATAAGGAATTGAATCTTTGCTTAGTGAGAAGTATCGGAACTACTTGATGGTCAGTGAACGCGATGTCTTGAACTGCCATGGTTTGGTGTAATTCATCAATAGCTCCTTACGCGAGATATTTCTCAAGAGTGCTGTTAAGTTCACGTCGTTGTGTCCGTTTTGGCCCTGGACATATCCCGTTTCTCAGAATGCTCTAGAGAATCAACTCAATTCTCATAGGAAGCGACCCACTTCCTCATTCAGATAGGTGAGTTCTATCAAGAGTGTTAACTGCTACACCCCATTTCAATCTGAAATTGAAACTATAAAACTCATTAAGACTTTATTATAAGTCATCCTCACATGCAGTCACACTATCACGTCTACACCATAGGGAAAGGACAGAGAAAATAATTCTCTGATAGTGTTTGATTTTTACCCGCCACAAATTAGTTGTCTCGTTCAAAACCTTGATCTTGGGATCTCCAGTCAGCAAGGTTGAGTATCCTTCATGGCAAGTTTTAATTTATGAGCTTAAGCCCCATCCCCCTCGATGCATTACTAACTATCTCCTTGGATAAGCCTTTTGTCAAAGGATCCGCGATATTCTCCTTAGACCTCACAAAGTCAACAGAAATAACGCCAGTTGAGATTAGTTATTTTAGAGAATTGTGTCTTCTCCTGATATGAATAGATTTTCCGTTATAGTTGTTATTTTTAGCATTAGCTATTGCAGCTTGACTATCACAATGTATAGATATAGCTGGCACAGGCCTATGCCAGAGAGGAATGTCTTCTAAAAAACATCTTAGCCAAGCGGCTTCCTTTCCTGCTTTATCTAACGCAATAAACTCGGATTCCATAGTGGATCGAGCGATACAGGTCTGTTTGGAACTCTTCCAAGACACTGATCCACATCCTAGAGTGAATACGTATCCACTCGTAGACTTAGACTCCTCGGAGTCTGCTATCCAGTTTGCATCACAGTATCCTTGAAGAACAGCAGGGTGGCTTTCATAACTTAAACGGTAGTTTAAAGTATATTTAAGATACCTCAACACTTTGAAAAGTGCATCCCAATGTTCATGTCCTGGATTACAGGTATACCTACTAAGTCTACTCACAGCATAGGCAATGTCTGGTCTTGTGCAGTTCATTAAATACATCAGACTTCCTATGACTCGTGAATATTCAAGTTGCGAGACTCCATTGCCTTTGTTTTTCTTGAGTCTGCAAGAAGGGTCAAATGGAGTACTTGCAGGTTTACTATCAAACTGGTTAAATTTCTTAAGAACTGATTCAACATAATGAGATTGACTAAGACTGAATCCATTAGACTCCTTTCTAATTTTCATCCCTAAGATTACATCAGAGGACCTAAGTCTTTCATGTCAAAGTTCTCACTCAACATGTTCTTAGTGGAATTAATGATTTCTAAGGTTGTGCCTAGTATAAGCATATCATCAACATACAAGCATACAATCACACAGGCATCATTTATAGATTTATTGTACACACATTTGTCAGCTTCATTTATTTTAAATCCACTAGAGAACATTACATGATCAAATTTTTCATGCAATTGTTTCGGTGCTTGTTTCAATCCATATAAAGATTTTTAAGTATGCACACTTTGTTTTCATAACCCTTCACTACAAAGCCTTCGGGTTGGTCCATATAAATTTCTTCATCTAATTCACCATTTAGGAACGCAGTTTTTACATCCATTTGATGTATTTCTAAGTTATGAATTGCAGCGATTGCAATTAGCATCCTAATGGAAGTAATTCTAGTGACAGATGAATAAGTGTCAAAGAAATCTACACCTTCTATTTGTTTATAGCCCTTAGCTACTAGTCTAGCTTTATACTTTTTTCACAGTTCCATCTACCTTACGTTTTCTCTTGAAGATCCATTTACAGCCTATGGGTTTGCACCCTAGAGGTAAATCTACTATATCCCAGGTTTCATTCTGAACAATAGAATCCATCTCACTAATAGTGGATTCTTTCCACCATGGAGCTTCAGAAGAAGTCATGGCCTCTTTATAGTTTTGTGGATCAGTTTCAACTAAACAGGTTATGAAGTCTGGCCCAAAGGATTTTTCTATTCTAAGTCTTTTGCCTCTTCTAGGTTCATAAACAGATTCATCTTCTTCTATCGGTAAAATATTGCTAGAAGAAGGGACATCTAGGGGATCATCACATATCATGCGAGATTCAGATTTCAACGGAAACACATTTTCAAAAAAAGTAGCATCCCTAGATTCCATAATGGTGTTCACACCAATTTCTGAGTTTTCAGAACTCACAACCATAAACCTATAAGCAGTGGTGTGTTCGGGATATCCTATAAAGACATAATTAACCGTTTTAGGTCCTATTTTAGTCCTCTTAGGTGGAGGAATAGAGACCTTGGCTAAACACCCCCACACTTTGAAGTATCCATAAGAGGGTTGTTTGCCTTTCCATAACTCATACGGTGATTTGACTGATCCTTTAAGGGGCACTCTGTTCAGGATGTAGCAAGCTGAGAGGACGGCCTCCCCCCACAAGTTCGCCGGTTGTCCTGAACTTATTAACATCGCATTCTTCATCTCCTTAAGGGTTCGGTTTTTCCGTTCAGCCACTCCATTTGATTGTGGTGAATAAGGAGGAGTTACCTCATGAATAATGCCATTTTGTGCACAAAAGTCTCTTATAGGGATTACATATTCACCCCCACGGTCAGACCTAATGGTTTTAATAGTGGTGTTCAATTGGTTTTCTACTTCTAATTTATATAATTTAAATGCTTCTAAAGCATCATCTTTCCCTTTAAGCAAGTAAATATGACAGTACCTAGTACAGTCATCTATGAAAGTAACAAACCATTTTTTACCACCTCTAGTTTGGATTGATTTCATATCAACTAAGTCTGAGTGAATTAACTCTAAGGGATTAGAATTTCTGTGGACATTTTTCTTAAAAGGCTTCTTTGCATATTTTGATTCTACACAAACTTCACATTTATGTTCATATTCCAAATTTAATTTTGGAATGCAACCAGAGTTTGCTAACTTGTTGATTGATTTATAATTTACATGACCAAGTCTACCATGCCAGATATTCAATGAGACAACAACATAAGAAGAAGCAATTTTATTAACTTCAACAGAGGTTACAGATAATTTGTATAGGCCTTCAGCCTTATAGCCCTTTCCCACAAAGTCCTTTCCCTTAGTGATAATCACTTTCCCAGACTCAAATACAATCCTAAAGCCCTTATCATCTAGCACACCACTTGAAACGAGATTCTTGCAGATGTCTGGTACATGTAAAACTTCATTCAATGTGAGGATTTTCCCGGAAGAGAGCTTCAGCGAAACTTTTCCTTTTCCTGCAACCTGTGCTGCAGATGAATTACCCATATAGAGTTTTTCTCCTTCTCCTACCGTCTGATAGGAGGTGAACATGTCTTTACTGCCGCAGACATGTTTGGTAGCTCCAGAGTCTAACCACCAGTCTCTCACATTGGTAACTAAGTTAACCTCAGACACCGTGCCAGAAAACTCATTTTTACTACTTTCAACTAAGTTTACATTTGATTTCTTAAAATTTGCATCTTTGCGTTTTCTGCAATGAATTGCCATATGGCCAGACACACCACAACATAACATGTTCCCTTAATTTTACCAATAGCAGATTTTTGTTTTTGAAATGTACCTTTTCTTTACGGGCCAGGCTTGCGCTTGTTGTGGTCCAGACTTAGATTAGCAAATTTGTGTTCGATGACGTGAGCTTTGTTTGACATGTCTCTTGCAGAAGAAACATTCTTTTCCTTTGAACACAACAATTCTTCAACTTGGATTTTCTTGCCCAATTCTACCATGGAAATTTCACCAGTTTCATGCCTTAGTCTTCTCTTGTATTCATCCCAGGAATTTGACAATTTTTCAATAACAGCAGAAAATTGAAATGTTTTATCAATAACCATTCCTTCAGCAATTATTTCATTAATAATTTTTTGCAACTCCAGAAACTGATCAACCACTAATTTATCATTCATCATTTTATATTCCAGAAAACGTGCAACCAGGAATTTTTTACTTCCTGCTGTTTCTGCTTCATATTTGTCTTGTAGTGCAGTCCATAAACTGTAAGCATTAAAATTATCCTTAGCATTGTAAAAATCATATAGAGCATCTTCTAGGCAGTTTAAGATATGATTTTTGGCATATAATTACTTCTCTTCCAACTTTCTAAGTCCTGTAATTTTTCAGGTTCATTCAGAGACTCATCAAAAGGCTTCAGAACCATCTCATCTAGTATGTGGAAACTCAGGAAAAAAAATATTTTTGACTGCCATCTCTTGAAGTCCTTTCCAGAAAATTTCTGAGGTCTGTCAACATCAGTCTTCACCATTGTTACAGAAGAAATTTTTTGAAATAATATAAAATATTGAGTTAAGAATGTTGGAGAAATTTCCTGTAACAGTAAGCAAACCAAACAGAAACTTGAAAGGGATTAATCGTTAGAAAAAAATAGCACAGTTCAGACAACACACAAGCACAGAGAGGTGGAGTCGCCTGTTCAACAGACTTCCCTTAACTCAATATTTGTCAGGTACACCTTAGAAAGATGTTGATATACCTTTGGAGATGAAAAATTTGAATCCAGGATAAAACCACCTGATACCAACCCAGTTAGCAAGACCCGTTGTGAACTTAACAGTAGAAGATGATAATGGAAAATAAATCCAGTGTGCAAAACAAAGCAGGAAGATGGTGAAAAGTCGTCAGGACAGTGGCTGCGACTGGGGTAAGAAAAATTCTGAGTTTTGTTTTTCTTTTAAGGAAGAGAAAGACTGTTGAATTATCAAACGGTAAAAAATCAATTAATTAACCATATTTAATTCGAGATAATTAATTAAAGGATTTTGTTATTAAACCTGATTTAAATTTGTAAAATCAAAACGGTAAAATACTTAATGTACAAAGTTAAAATATAAACCGTTGGATCTCAGATGGGGCTCGCATCAAGGGTCGCGCCAAGGCTCACGCAAAAGCACACGCAAGCTCCGTAAGCCCGCGGTCCGCGGTGCTTCTGTGCAAAGCACCGCACATGTGCGCATTTGCCCACTAGTCCATTTCCTAAGTCCATATCCAATCCACTAGTTCTTTTTCCTTATATAGAACGTTTGTGGTAAAGAGGATAAACTTCCTCCTTGGTTTGTCCCATATCATTCACTAAGAAGTGAAAATGGATGGCTCTATTTTCCACCCCAAGTTTGGACAAGTGACCCTTGATTCCACTAAGATATATATTTAGTAATAAAAATCATTTTAAGTAATAATCAAAAAATATTTTAAGTAATAATCCATTTTTAATTCTAACACTCTATAGTTCAGTGGTTCTTGATCATTTGATAGTGCACTTAAGAAGGCAGAATGGGATGGAGTAACATTCTCATAAGTCACTTTATCCTGCATGGGGTAAGTAACACAATGGTATGTAAGAAAATCATTGAATTTTTCTGGAGGACGAGTTGCTCTAATAGAACGACCAACAAATGGAGCAGGTGATGTTCTTGTAGTGTTGTCCGATATCTATGAAGAAGAAGGAACGCTCGAACCACTTGTTGTAGGTATAATTTCCTCCTCAAGTAACATTGCATATGTAGTTGTTATAACTTATGGTGACAACATTTCTTCAACAACTGTACTTTTTGAATTTGTAAGATCACTTGGAGACAGAACCATATTAAATATCATTAGATCAGATAAATTCTCCCCTGGATCCGACTACCATATCCAAAAAAAGGTTCAGATTCGACAAAGCGGACATCACGAAAAATAACCAATTTACGTGAAGTAGTATCATAGCTTATATACACTTCTTCAGTCTATGCTTTTCTAATATCACTTTCAAAAGAACCTCCATGATGTCCAAAGACTCCACACTTGCCTCAACCATCTCAATGTCTTATACAATACTTCTTGACTCATTTACCATTGAATAAAGCAACTTTTATTCATCGAAAAGCTTTTCTATATCTTTTTTTTATACAATCTCTTCACTCTGGAGCCCCATCCAAATCATTTTTGCACAAAATTTTGAGTCCAAAGTTCAATCCAAATTTTTTTTCTCGAGGATCAAGAAATACAACAATTAAAAAGAAAAGATTCATGGCTTCATATGATCCCCAATACTTCATATACCTGTCAGTAATTACATTAGCCATGTCAAATATAAAAGGGTCTTCACTATTTCTCCAAACATCCCGTTGTTGATGAATAACACAAAGTTGTCATAAAAAAGAATTGACGTAACAGATCGATGTAGATGCTGAAAACTTAACAGTAACATATATGAATACCTTCAAGAACTTTACAAAACTTCTAACGTTCTTCCAATCAACAGAATGAGAATGTTTAGAAGGCTTGGCCTTTTTACCCCCTTTCTTGGCATGGCCCAACCACCTAAAAATCATGCTTCTTTCACATTTATATATTTATATTTTATGCAGTGCATCATGTTTATGTTGTTAACATCATACATCGCGTACAGAGATTGTAACTGCTAAATCTATAGCAGTAATCTCTTGTGTTCACGTCGCTGTAGTAAAAGAAAATAAAATTTGTTGACTAGTGGAGTCATCTTTACATATGCAATTTCCTTTTATGATATAATATGATTAAAGATTACAAGAGTAATCATATACAAACACAATAATCAAGACCCTTGAATTGATCTTGTCAATCTAATAAAAAAAGTAAGAACATACTGGTTATTTCTCCCCCTGAAAGTTTAGAAAGAATCCCTATGCATTGAGTTGCTCTGCCAAACCAAAGACTCCTTCAAGAGTTTTTGCTCTAGCCATCGATGGCTTTTATACAAAATCTAAATGTGGTACATTTTGCCTGATTCCATAATTTTATTTACCAAATTTATTTTGGGCTATTTAACGGTTGATACCCGATAAATGATTAAATCTAGGAATGCTACTCAACATTTAAATAAATTAAGGGTTGATATTTAGACCGTCAGTTAATTATCAAAGTCAGATTTTGACCAAACAATTTCTTATTTTTCTATTTATTAATAATTTTTTATTAATAATTAAAATGCTTAACTTTTATAAATTATTTTTTATAATAGTCTTTTATTATTAGTAAAAAATATAAAGAACTAGACATAACTTATTATTTAAATAGTTAATAGTTAAAATATTTAACTATTATAAACTATTTTTAGTCTTTTACTATTAATAAAAAATTAGATTATAATTATTTTTATTTTAAATTTTTTTTACTATAAAATTAAAATTAGAAGAGTTAGATTTAACCTTTTCTTCAATAGGTAATAGTTAAAAGAATTAACTATTATAAATTAATTTTTCATAATAGACTTCTTCTATTAATAAAAAAGTTATAATTACTTTTATTATAAAAAAAATTAGACTTAATTTATTTTTTAATAGTTAATAGTTAAAAGACTTCACTATTATTTTTCAATTATTTTTTGTTAAAATAAAATATTAAAAGAATTAGACTTAATTTATATTTTAACTATTAATAAAAATTAATTAAGAAATAGAAAAATAAAAAATTATTCGTTGAAAGTTTAACTTTGACAGTCAACTAACCGTCCAGGTACCATCTCTTAACTTTTTAAATGTTGGGTACCATTCTTAGATATTGGTCTTAATTTTTTGAATATTAGATACCATTTCTAGATATTGATCAGTTGTCAGATACCAAACTGTTAAATAACCTATTTATCTTTCACTTTTGCGCAAAGTATCTCCCTTCAAAGTTCAAACTGTTATTTTTCTACTGTTATCATGGGCCAGACCCACTATAAGAAGATAACAATGTTTAGCATCAACAAAAATTATGAGATTAGACTAATTTTTTTTGTACTTAAACTAATTAAACAGACAATTTAGATACTTCATGTCTAACAAAGAGACTACCTGTTCCCCTCTTGGCGGACCTTCTTTTTGGTTTTTACTCCTTTGCGACATATATTAATATGCAACCCACACAACAACTAGGTTTTTCAATGAGTTAATTTGTCGAACCCTCCCTCGATGATGAATTCTCGAGATGGGTAACACGTATCTCGTGCTCGATCTACCGGTTAACTTTCATTGTAGTGGTTTATTTGAGTGGATTAACGTCAATTTATTTAAAAGGTTTTAGCACTAACAACGCCTTTTAGGTGGGGTTTTGTTAGGTTTTAGGATTTGTTAATATTTTCCCATCCCTGTTATGGAAAGTTTTGGGATTTAGTAGTAAGACTGATTGATCATTTTGAACATCCACCAAATCATATCATCTTCTTTTAGAAAAGATGAAAGTCAGTACCATTTGTTGAATCTATAAAGTCGTTATTTTCTCTGTAATAAGTTGATCATGGACCAATAAATAATTTTTTTTGACATCATTCTGTTTTCTGAAAAAGTGAAGTAAAAATTAAATTTAAAATTTAAGGTTCTATTCGATGCAGTTAATATTAGATTTCGGTTCATACTGGTCGAGAGTGATATACGGGTCCATCGATATTTTCGGACAAACACGATAAAATTTCATCCATATCAACCGAAATCAACTACAATAGTTCTACCGAGAATTAAGCTCGAGTTCCCAGATTCAGAGTCTGATATCCTAACCGCCAGACCATAGAACCACAATGTGGCAGTATTAAATTACTGAAAACCTTTTTACAGCAGGTCCACTCAAAAAGGGAAAAGACAATCACCAAGATTAACACCGTAATGAATAAATAGGTTATATTAAAAAGAAAGCGCAAAGCCAATATAAGTCATAGCCGTTCTATGGGCAAAGCCATAAAAATCACCACCTCCCGGTCTGCCGATGGTTCTTAAAATATCCTTATCATATAACCACAAAACCAGAGTTTGCTTAATAAGAACAATCATCTTCTCCATCGATTTACGTCTTGTTTCAAAAACTCTGCCGTTCTGCTCCTTTTTTTTTTTGAAGGATGATGAGGTGTATGGAATTGAAATCAGTTTTGTGAATCACGGAAATATTTGTGACATGTTCATTTTTGTGAATCACCGAGATCTACATGACTAAACGTTGAACATGCATTACCTTTAACTTAAAATTAGCAGCTCATTAAAAAAAAAAAAATCTTTTTTGTTTCTGATACTGATATATGGCATGGTTCCAGTCATCCTGACATGTTTTGTGACTATATGAAACCATTGAACATTCTACATGCGTTTGGGCGGACTCTGAAATTCCGACCTCACACTTTTTAAGGCAAGATGGGTACCATCCTACTAGAGGTTGGAACCCACGTGGTTTGTCAAGTTCACTTTAAAGGCGTGAGTTGAAAAATGTCAATCGCTGTTGACTTCCACCAAATTGTTGACATAGGCAGATCATTGGTATATTTTTCTTTGTTTCAACCATCTATCCTTTCTGGTATACAAATATGTCAACTTAAATTCAAATCGTTTGTTTTCCGTGATGCATCTATTTAAAATGTTAAACAATAATATTCTTTTAAGTGTTATTATAGTATCGGATCGTAAACAACTGGTGAATATTATAAATAACAGAGAATTAAAAATTTATTGGTAAGTAGAAAATACAATAGATAAAGTCACGTCCAATTTGGCTAATCTTCCTCAAACTAAGATAAAGTTTATTAGCAGGAAACATAACAGGACTCAACGGCAAAGGCGATAAAAATTCAAAATCTACAACATATTTCAACAAATATCAACAACAAGTTCTAAAAATCTTCTATATTATGTAATAAGTTTTCGAAAATAAGATGTTGATAACCTTTTGTATTATATTTATGATTAATATAATTATTTTTTCCATCAAAAGAAGAAATACTAAAAAGTAGAATGGTGTTTTCCGAAAGCATTATGCATTTATGTTGACTTGTGGTTGTCTCTCTATATACACTGGAAAATATTGAAACGTTGTTTGCCATCTTCTAAGCCACATTTTGTTTAAAGGTTAGGAATTATAACGGATAAAAAGCTAATTCATGAAGGCAAACTCTTAATTTGTGAATATATTTTTCTGTCAAAGAGCCTTGTTTTGTGTAATTCTTCAACAAACAATAAATTAATTAAATCACCCTTGAAATAATTTTTATGAGTCTAGGAAACAAATAAAATTAAATATTTTTTTAAAGATATCCAACAATTTTAAAGATATTTTTTTAATATCCACAAATAGTTATTCACCCTAATTATATAATTAATTTTTTAAGCAGCTGATAAATATACCCTTTGGCACATCAATTACTATATGTGATGGTTTGGATCCATGAAAACCACTAATAAAAGAATTAGATGATACTAATTTTTTGTTCTATTTTTGATTAAAAAAAAATTGAGGGCAAAATTTATTAAATTCAATTCCATTTTTTATAGTGGTGGTCTTGTTTTATGGTACACTTCTATTCTAGCGCACAAGGTTGTGTTTTCTTTCTCTGTCATGAGTTTTGAGTATTCTATCCTTGCTGTAGAGGGTTAGTTTGTTTATTTTTTTGATATTGATAGCCTCGTAAATAAGATAAAAGTGCTTGCAGTTTTATTGCTGAAGCTAGGTGGGTTTTTGAGAGTTGGGATTAATGATGAGGGTCTATTGCTCATGTCTTAGTGGTAGGTAGTTTGATTTAGTGGTCGAGTCGAAATATCCATTGTAGGGGATTGAAATTGGTGGTGTGTGATGTAGATTCTAAAGAAGGACACACCCAGATTCATTTATTTTTCGAATAATTTCTCATTTTTCTAAGTATAAATCGTCATAAGTATCATTAATGCAAACTTGACCGCAACAATATATTGTTACAAATAGGCGCAAGATCATGTAAGTGGTTGTAGTGTGGACTATTTAAATGAATAAAAATCAAAGGAAAAATAATTATTGATTTATTTTGGTGTGAACAATGACCGAATAAAAATCAAAGGAAAAATAATTATTGATTTTGTGTGAACAATGAAAGATTTCAATCGTAGAGTATATTATTAGTAGTTTAAACCTAGATGATATCATGTACGTTATAGATTAAACCTAGATGAGTTTAAACCTGGATGAAACTGGTTTTAATCTGCCCATTTTAATAAAAAAATATTTACATCAGGATATGTCTGGTTTCATCCTGTATATTCTGACAAATAAATATATTTTTTTCAAAATATATCTGGTTTCATCCTTCGTATTTAAATATTTATTTAGTTTTATGTTGAAGGTGATATGGTTGTGTATTATTACTATTGAAGGTGGTGATGGCAGTAGTGGTGTTTGTTATATTTTGTTGCGATTGAAAATGTTAGTACTGGTGGTGTTTGTGTTAGATTTTTTTTTTTTGTTTGAAAGGAGTGGTAGTATAGATCTTACTTTAAGCCAGGATGTAACTAGTTTCATCTTAGCTATTTTTTTAATAAATTTGTTTTTTACTAGTTTCATCCTATCTAATCTTTTTTTGAAAAAAAAAACTTTTGGATTTACTATCAATAGTGGATCTTGTTCTATAGATCATCTAAAATCCTTTCCATAAATATAAATTTATTAAAATCGGATTTATATTTTGAAAGTTATGATTTTTTTATGATTTTTTTTTAAATTGAAGAGAGAAAAGGATAAAAAATAGAAATATAAAAATAATGGATATAAATATCTAGGATTGTTGATGTCCATTTCACTCATTCCTAAGAGTATCCACAGTGGTGCGAGCAAACCCAAAGAGTAAAGACCAAAAAAATTTGGGTTTACTCCGGCTGAAACGCAGTGTGTACCGAGTAAAATTTGATCGGACGTAAGAGTAAGCTAACGCCTGGTATTGGGCGTAAGACTAAGCTAACGCCTCTTGGAATTGTGTTTTACGGGCGTAAGAGTAAGTTAACGCTTGGTTGGGGCGGAAGCAGGATGAACGTTCGGTGTGAGACGCTACCCAAAATAACGTTTGATGATAGACGCATGCTTAGCATCATGCCCCATTTACAAGCGTGTGTGTAGGCGAACGCCTGATGGGGCGTGAAACTAGTCATACACCCGTTTACCTTCTACACGTGTAAATGGTTCGTGTGATAATGCTCCATCAGGCGTTACGCTAGACGAGCGCACGTCCCATCAGGCATTACGCTAGACGAGCGCCCCCATCAGGCGTTACGCTAAACGAGCGCCCAAGGATGCTCTCCTCTTTGTAAGTATTCTTGATAACATTCTTTTAATCTCTCCATTTGTATGCTCCCGCATTTACTCAATTTTTTTTTTCCTACCACTAAAGTTGTCAATCTAGGTATATGGGTTATTACTTATTAAATTATTTTTAAGTGATAAATAATAAAGTTATGTAGTTAAAAGCAATGTTGATGGATGTAATGGATATGATTTTCCCATTTTTATATCAATTTGCTTTCTTAGGTTAGTGAATTCAGTTTAGGAAGAAATTCTAATAACTAAACTTCCTCGGTACTTGATTCTTGAAACTTTATGTAGTCATATACATGATAAAGAAATGGCTTAGTTTGTTAAAGAGCAATATGGATGTTATACTTGATTGTAATTTGCATTGAGCATATGTCTAGCCATGCGCCCAAGTCAAACGTTGGTTTGGTTAACGCCTGGAGATCGAGCGTGTGTCTGGTCTTATGCTCCGTTGGACGACACATTGGGTGAACACCTGATGAAGCGTAAATGTTGCTCACGTCCAGATCAATGAAGCGTATGTCTAGCCTTACGCCTTGCACAAGACGAAGAGCCAATGTCACGCCTGGCACGAGACGCACAACTAGGTTAACGCTCCACTATAATTGGATATGGTCTAGTTCTGGGATCATTTTTGATCCCAAACAGTAAAAATCCGGACCAAAACCCAAATTTAATTGCCCCACTGTGATTGAATTTGGATGAACCAAAGATCAAATTTGAGTTTGGTCCATCTTTTAGTCGCACCACTGTGGGTGCTCTAATGTTTATTAGTCCATTACAACCATAGTTTAGGGATCTTTGGAATATAAACCCATTTTCTTCAAACAAAACTATCTCAGAGCAGCTATATGAAACGCTTTTTCTTGACCAAAAATCAGCTTTCCCTAGTCTAATCCATTTTAGCTTTTCTTATAACAATAATTATAGTTTAATGCTTTTAAAACTCCATGATTAATAATCTATATTGGATGGACACGAATACTGGGTATAGTTACGACACGATTCAATTATAGGGATACGTCAAAAATCTTAAAAAAAAAGATTACGAGGACACGTTATATATATTATGCACCATTAAAATGAAATTTTAAAATAACTTATTCAACAAAGTGATTGATTTTATATTTAAATATTTGACTACCAATTGAATAAAAATCAATGATATAAGATAATGATCAATCTTTTCGTGAATAATTTATTAAAAAATAAATTAATTAACATTACATTTAATTTAATTTATTTTGATTTTTCAACACAATATGGATCATTTATATTATGTTCGAAAATATTAATTGTCTGTAAAGTGCCTAATATCGACTTTTACAGGATATATGATATGGCATCACATAACGGATAAATACCAGATGTGGGCCGTTACTGATCACGTGTCCAACACAGTTACAATATCTTTTTCGACGTGTGTTCGTGCAACAAATTTGATTTAAGTGACATTATAAATTTCAAATTTGACACGTTATATTCAGATGGTTGTTTTTTATACGGCATTCCAAATTCACCCTTTGCCTCGTGTAATTAGTAATTAAGTGTTGGTTATCATTCGTCCGATATAACTAGTTTAAGTTACACTTTCCAAACTCCGATTTTATGTTTAATTGAATTTAAAATATTCAATTTGATTGCTTTCTACTATTTTTTTTGTTTATTTTTTACTTAATATTTCTAATTTATTTCCAGTTCTTTTTATTTATTATATTTTTGTTAGCGTTTTTGTTTTTAATAAACCTAAGTAGACTTTTTGACAACTAAAACAAAAAAACTTAACAAAAAATTAGAAAATAAAAGTATTAAGTAAAAAACCGAAAAATATTATAAAAGTTTATATTAAATAATAATCATTTATGTTTGATTTTGTTTTAATTCGAATTTCTGATTTAAATTTAAAATAAATAAATAAATTGATCTTGATAACTCATTTTTGATTAAAAAAACTAAATTTTTGTTGTGATTAGTAACGAGGTTTGACTCCAAAAACAGTTGGGACTTATTTGATCCGAAGTCCAAACTATTGAACAAATCTGTAAAGGTGAAAAAGGTAAAGCCAGAGTTGAGAAAAAGAAGACCTTGAATAACTGACATACTTGAACTGGACAACGTAATAAAATCTTAGATCAACTCCAAAATCTTAGATCAACTCCAGTGAATGGGTATATTGACTATTTACCAATTATCCATCCAAAGTGGGATGGATAAATTTTTTAAATAGCTTGGTGAATTGATATTTAGGGGATTTATCAATCGCGTCTCAAGTTGAATCGATCGATTGAACTTGAGATGAGCGAATCAACTTGAGTCGCTCGGTCTAGCCTGGGCCAAGTGGCTCAAGTTGATTCGACAATAGTCGAATCTCAACGGCTCTCACTTCTCTCCCTGTAAATTTAAACAATTTTAACTCTAAAATCACACCTTCTCCACTAAAAAATTCTTCTATTTACACTTCAATCTTAATCTTAATCTGAAATTCTTGATCTCAACTTATGGATCCTGAAGCAGAAATGAAGAAGCACAAATGATAGGGGGAACTATGGCTCCAATAAACTGAAGGAATTGCTAGAGATTGATCAAATTGATGAAGATTCAGACGCTGAGAGAAGGATGATCAACCATATGATACAATTATACTCAGGGAAAATACCGCGAGATCCAGAACCAAGAGCCGTATTGAGAAGAAGATGGACGTGGATATATCGAGAGGAAGGACATCAACAAATGATACATGATTATTTTATTAATAGAAGTGTGTACTCTGATGAAGATTTTCAACGTCGCTTATGCATGCCACAACACTTGATCATGCGGGTTATTGGAGAGCTTTGTCGGGTAAACCCTAAATTCAACTATCAATTTGATGCACTAAACATACGAGGGCATAGTCCTGAAAAAAAGGTCACTGCAGCCCCAAGGATTCTAGGTTATGGTATGTCGGTGGATGCCTGTGATTAGTACTGTCGTATGGCATAGACAACAACATACGGAAATCTCAAAATGTTTTGCGAAATTGTAATCAACCATTTTAGTCCACGTTTTTTACGACAACCAACGCAAGATGATGTCAAGCGACTACTAGATGAAAACACTAAAAGAGGATTTCACGGAATGCTAGGTAGCCTTGATTGCATGTATTGGATGTGGCATGGATGTCCTCATGCATGGCAGGGTCAGTATAAGAGCCACTTCACCAAACCAACTGTTGTTTTGGAAGATGCGGCCTCTTATGATTGTTGAATATGGCATGATTTTCTTGGACTACCGGGTTCAAATAACGACATCAATATTTTGCATAATTCGTCTCTGTTTGAAAAGCTGAAGTATGGAACTGCTCCAGCTTTAAGTTTCACTGTCAACGACAATAACTATCAAAGTGGGTATTTTCTGGCGGATGAAATTTATCCGCAGTTGTCAACTTAGGTTCAAGCTTACGCTCAGGTAGCCCAAGACGAGCGTGCAAAACAACATTTTAACGGGAAGCGGATGGCGGTTAAGAAGGATGTCAAACGAGTATTTGGAGTTTTGAAGAGGAAGTTTCATATAATTTATGGACCATATCGTTCGTTTAAACCAATAGAAATAAACAGGGTAATGCTCACATGTATTATTTTGCATAGTATGGTAATTGAGGAGACCCGATGGGATCCCAGTTGGACAAGTTATCCACATCAATATTTGAGGAAAGATATTCAACCCCAACACGGTATGCCAGCAAGAGAGATAGAATGGTAGAATCGAGAATTGAACACAAAGGATTATATGTTAGGCTAATGGAGGATCTCACTGCACATTTGTGAGCTGATTTTCGAAGAAGAAACCCTCATAGGATTTAGTTTTACTTTTTGAACTTTTTATAATTAGTTATTATTTCAATCATTTAAAAAAATTGATTTGTGTAATTTAAGGATCATATATTGAAACTGAAATTGAAACTAAAGGATTACACTGAAATTGAAACATTGATACAAAGGATTACATCTTAAATTTAAAAGTAGCACTAATCCAGTGGAACAATGGCATTATAGATATCCTCATTCTCCTCCTCATCAGAATCAACGTCAACTGAGTTTGGGCATTTTATGCCTTATGTGCTTCAATTTTAGTTATTTCTTCTTGACAGATTCGTAGGTGTGTCTGATTCATCTTTGACATGTCCATTCCCAAGATTCCTCTCATGTGAGCATTAAAAGGATTTTGTTCAAGTGCCTTGCGACCTCTCCTAATTTCTAAAGTCATTTTCTTCCGTTCTACAATTTTAACAATACCAGTCTTTTCTTGTTTTCCAAAAAATTCTTGAAAGTTGACATCTGAAGTTGAAGATTCAGTGGCTTCTTGAGCTGTCTTTCTGATCTTTTTAGCTTTTTTGTTGTCAGGTCCATCATATCTTTATGTATTTCCATTAACGTTAATATTAATATTAGCATGCTAGGATACGCCTAAGTTGGGTTGTGGGGTTGAGGTTGTTTCTAGTGAAGAATAAGTAGACGCAGACCCTTGAGAAACGTTTGCCGTCTCGTAAGGGGATTGCTTTAGTACTTGATATCCATTTAACAGTTCAGGGTTAAATTGGTTCAGGACTTTGAGGATATGGAAACATTCTTCGTATTTGAAACCCTAACCTTCTTTGAGTTCCCATGCCTCTCGAGTTTTCGCATTATATATGCTTCAGTATCACCTCTTCCTCTTTGGCGATTCACTTGCATCATTGATAGACACATTTTTGTGTCTGATTTGTCTCAATTCTTTGTAATGATAGTGCTCAATTGTATATTAATTGTGTTATTTTATGTGTTTATAGGTATTTTTCGTAAATAAATATTATTGGAAAAATTGGCTCGAAAAAGGGTTAAAGGCACTCAGCAAAATTACTAAATGCACCCCTTCCTTGGTTAATGGCACCCACTTTATTTCAATTTGAATTGGTTATTGGCGGGAATCATTCTTCTCAATCAGGGAAAGATTTGCATCGAATTTATTACGAGATTTTGGGTTGTAAAGGCAAAGAATGTACTTATAAGAGAAGTTTTGCAAGTTTTGGAAAATAGGAAAGCCAAAAATCTCGGTAGATTTGGTCATCAAAAACAAAACAGGTAGAAAAAAAATATCGGGAAACATGGGTTTTCGGTCCTGTTTCTCTTGATTTTGTTTCTATACTACTTGGGACAGAATCATCGAGAATAAGGGACAAAATCAAAACATTTGGTCGATATAAATCAGGATCGAACAGAGAAGGAAATCTCATCGATAATTAATATATCGATCTGTCGAGATTATTTCTTTTGATTCTGTGAATTTAATGAGAAGATTTGAAGAAGATATTTGTGGTTCATTATAAATAAGAGAAGTTGAGGTCGAAACCAGGGGGGATGGAGAGGCCAGAAGTGAAAAAAAATCAAAATCCAGAAAATTCTCGTGATGAAGAAGATGATGAAAACGTTGTGATAAGGTTGAAGTTTTTGTGGCTAAAAGGTTGAAGATTCTGTTGCTAAAGCTTTTAACTTTGGAACATTTATCTTCTTTTGCAACGTTTATCTTCAGTGAAACACTTTTCCCTTTGTAACAGTGAGTCTGTAATGCTTATAAACGTTGCAAACTCATTGTTTTTATTACTTTCACCCTTGTTCATCATTTGTAAACACTTTGAGCGATGTACCAATCTTTTGAGGGTGTTTTCAACATGAGGAGCTAAACCCCTTTGCTGAGGCGATGGAGGAAGCCATTGTTCCAAGAAAAGTTGTATATTTATATTTTAATTGATTTTTACAATTTTTTTTATGATTATTTGCTCTAATTAAAAATTGATTTAATGATTTTTATTAAACAATTGTGATTTCTTTTGATAGAGCATGCTTAGCCTAGGGTTTTTGATGTTCTACGCTTTCGATTTATAATTTTTATTTTAAGAATCTACTTTTACAACATATTAGAATCACTTTAAATGTAAAGAATTGCATGAATATTGATTAGTTTGAATCACTTATGTGGTTAATGATGAAATCCATAACCTCAGTATTTGTGAATATTATTTTCATATTTTGTGTATAATTTTAGTTTAAAATTAGTTTATTAAATCTAAAATCAGTTTTCACAAGTTCGAGAGTTCGGAACCTTTTCTTACCACTATTACAAAACGCATCAGTGGACAGAGGAAACTCTAGGCTCTTGGTTAATAATGTTAGATTGGTCTACAATATTTTCCCTTCTCTCGACGATTTGAACGGTCGCATTCGATCCCCCTACCAAGTTGATATGAGTGGGTATGAACACTTTCGTGGCACAAAGCCGAGGATAAGTACTTGACATGGTTTAACAGATGGGGTCATCCTTATGTGCTCAATATGGATGCGGAAGCGATATCATATTTCGACAACATTGTGGATCATCCAAGTTCATCGAAGGGAGCAAGTTATTGGAAGGAGAGATTTCTTATGGTGGTACGTAAACTATTACATTTCTTATTGTATTAGTTTTCCAATTTTTTTTATAAATATTTAAAATTTGGACAATCTGATATTCCAAAATATGTCGAGCGAGCTAAGTGGTTGGTGAAGGACATGAGGCGCTGCATTGATGGTGGTTCAGTGTTGAGGATTGATGATCAAAGATGACTGCGAGGTAAGATTAGGGTTGCACATGGGTCGGTTGGTTCGGGTTTCATATAAAACCATCGACCGACCAACTATTCCTTGATTTTTAAAATTTCAAACCAACCCCGCCCGACCTATCTTCGGTTCGGGTTTTAACTCGTCTGCTACGGGTTGGTCGGGTTCGGGTTTTAACCCGCGTTAACCCAAAATTACTAAAGACATATATGTTACATTTCCATCTGTGATCACATTGATCTTACATCTGAATTTTGTTACGAATTATCTTTAATTATGTTGGTGAAGATCTATTATTACGTCAGCATCATATATGCTTCCTAGAACCAACACATAAATGTGCAAGAGTGTGCACCATTCATATTCTCCTTATGGAACTAATAACTATACACTGTCACACCATATACCAACCCACTATCGGTTTTTACGAGTGGGTTTGGTCGGTTTTAGCATCAAACCATAAAAAATGAACCATTTATATCGTGTTTTTGATTTATAACCATATACCAACCTGCTGCGGGCGGTTCAATTTAAAAACTCGTGGTTTTATCGGGTGCAGGAGGGTTCGAACCGGTGGGTCAGTTCTTGTACAACTCTAGGTAAGATTGAAAAACTAGCTGACCCTGACTCTGTACATCTATATCGTTACAACGATGACGAAGAGACGAGGGGTTCCAAGATAGATATGTCTGTATCTGGTAGCTTTGAAGCATCTACTCGTACTCCCACCGGTTCTTCATCTAGCGGAGGTTCAAATGAAGAGATTGTTCAAGACCAACCTCAAGGTAAAGGTCGAGGTGGAGGTCAAGGTCGAGGTAGATGTGGAGATCGTGGTAAATAAAAATAAAGAGGTAGAGGTTGAAAGTATTCTTATGTTGTTGCAGATATGGATATTTAGTACTTTATTTAGTTTATGGATTTATGGATATTTAGTTCGTTTGAATGGATGATATTTTGGTTTTCTTATTGTGTGATTCCAAATGCATGCAAAACATCACAAAATTTAGTTAAAATATGAAAATTCAGGGTCACTTAAGGCTAGGTAGAGTCTTGTGAACCTAACCGTCATTATGCCATTCTTTCAATTTTGTCAGGTTTACGACAAGCTACAGCTTTAAAGATGGCCATAAGTGACCCTGATTTGAATATACGGCTAGCAAACCTGGCCATAAAACTTGACACAATGGTATTTTTTTTTTCAGTTTTACGGTTGAGATTATAGAAAACCGAACCGTAAAAACCTCATTTAGCGTTTACGGCAAGATTTATAAACTGACCTAGCCATAAAAGACCCTGAGTTTTTGTTTACGGCTAGGTTTGTACATTAACTTAGCCGTAAGTGACCCTGAGGCATGTCTACAGCTATGTCGTCACACCCATTTCCTATCCATAAACAAATAACATTCTCTAAAAAGGTTACATTTTCCAAGGCAAAACTGTACAATTACTACCCAACGACGGGATTTTTTAAAATTTCCAGACATTGAGGTCTTTCATCTATAGATATAACATACTCTCTTCTCTTCTCAAGAAACACACCTCATATTTACGCCTCCTCTCAAATTGTTTCTCTTCTCAACAAATACTTGTCATTTATTCATAATCTAAAAAAACAAACCCATGACTGCTAGGTTCACTACTAGAGAAGATGTTTCCATAGCTCGCATATGGTCGACCATAACACAACATGAACGAGAGCTAAACATTAACCTAAATCAACCCTCGGATAATTTTTGGTTCCATGTCTTCATAATTCTTATCACGTTATGCGGCAATCAAAATGGAAGATCATACCAAAGCATCAGGGAAAGATTCGAATTACTCTATAGTCGATGTGAAAATTTTAGATCGAGTACGGTGGAAACAAGAAGGATGCATCCTACCATCTACAATGAAGAAAATATAACTTCACTAAGTTTATTTCAACTATGCTATGAAATTTCGAAGACCCGTTATAAGGATGTCTTTGGAGAAAAATTCATGAATCAAGAGTTCTATGATGTTTTGATGGAAAGGAACTCGTATTTCAATGTTTAACTTAGTTCTTAACTTATCGTGTAACATTAGTTTCTACTTTATGTCTTTTCCCATATTGTAATGTCCTTCCCTTCAATGAAAAATGTTATGAAATTTCCTTCTTAGTGTCAATGAATGAGTATTATTGTTCAATCTCAACTCATTCGGTAACAATCAAACAAATTCAGGGTCACTTGCGGCTGGGTATACCACAGAACCCAGCCGTAACTAACATATACGGCTGGCTTGAGCACTAAATACAACCATAGACTACTCAGCTAGTTTGCGCTACGGTTGGGTTTAATAAAAAACCTGACCATAAGTTTGACCTACCGCTGGGTCGATATCCACAAACCCCACCGTATACACAATTTTATGGATGGGTTGTATGCATTACGCAGCCGTATCTGTTTTTTATGGCTGGGAGTTCATCTTTTCTCAGTCGTAGCTAACATATACGACTGCCTCGAGCACCAAATCCAACCGTAGACTACTCAGCTAGTTTGTGCTACAGCTGGGTTTAATAAAAAACCTAACCGTAAGTTCGACCTACGGCTGCATCGATATCCACAAACCCAAACGTATACACCATTTTAAGGTTGGGTTGTATGTATTATCCAACCGTATCTTTTTCTTACATAGGCTTAAATTGATTTTGATTTTGATTTTGATTATCAAATCGTAAAGTTAAAATCGTATCGGAAATCTTATAAATCTCTAATCTTCATTAAATTAGATAATTAATCTCATTAATACTAATTAATCTAAGGGCAGTCTAGGTATAAAATAAAATACTAAGATAAGAGGTTTTTGAGTTGAATTCAAGATGATCCTATTTTATCATCTTGTAAACCCCTATAAACCAAAGTATACGGCCCCAATAATAGGGTTCTTATTTTATAGAAATTTTAAAAAAAATATACCTCCTATAAGCCATGAATATGGAAATAAGTCTTTGCAATTAAATATACAAAACATGTTATAAAAGAACTAGGTGACCAAATAACTCTCACACAAAATCCATCACTATTATTTGTTATAAGAAAAAATAATTTTCATAAAAAATGTGACAAAAACCCCATTTAAATTTAATTCTATTTATATTTTGATTTTAACTACTTTCAATATACCATAATTGCCCTTTCTATATAAGTTATACCTTTTTTAAAATGGAAGTAAAATCTAACAAAATCAAATCTTCTTCAAAAAGTTTCAAAATCTGATTTTGTCAACAACTTAATATCTTCTCCTCCAAATTCGTCTAGGGTTTAAACAAAAAATCTATCTTCTCCTCCAAATTCCCTGATGCTTCTTTCAATTTGTTCTTCTTTCAAATCTGATTTTTGAAATCTTCTTCAAATCAAAATCAGTTCCTGTATTTTGAATTCGTTGTTGCTGTTGTATAATTGAAGAACATACATTCATTCAACAACATTTTTTGGAATCATTACTGTATACATCTTCGAATCATCTCAAGCAACACTCTCTACAGGAACTTCACTCTGTACAGGTATTCTTGTTCGAACATCAGTTTCTTCTTCGTTCACTCTGTTCAGCTCTATATACTCAGGTAATTCTAATTCATGATTTTTTGTTTTTGGTTTTTTTTTTGATAATCCACGTTTTGATTTTGGTTGTTCATTCTAAATCAAATTATTTTTTGTTTCTGTTCATTTTTTTCATGATGAACTGAAGAACAGAAACAGTGAATTATTTTGCGAACATTTGTTTCTTTTTCTTTCAATCTTTTCAGCTCTATATACTCAGTTAATTATAATTCCTGATTCTATCTTCACATTTTTGCTATTTTTGTTGATGTCAATATTCATTTTTCAGTTTTTGTTGTTGTTTTTCGTATTCACATACATTGAAACCTCTATCGGTTTCAGTCCTTTGTTTGTTATGTTTTGATGTCAATATTCATTTTTATTGTTGTTTGTATTCACATACACTCAAACCTATTTCGGTTTCATACATTTTTGCTTTATACGTTAGTTAATCAAATTTGTGTTGTTTTGTTGTTGTTTTTTGTATTTCACATACACTGAAACCTCTATTGGTTTCAGTCCTCTTTTTTTTTTTGTTTTTATTTCAATATTCATTTTTTTTTTGTTGTTTATATTCACATACACTGAAACTTATTTCGGTTTCATACATGTGTTTCATGTTTGTGTTCGAATCACATTTTTGCTATTTTTGTTGATGTCAATATTCATTTTTCAGTTTTTTTTTTTTTTTTTTTTGTATTTACATACACTGAAACCTATTCTGTTTTCATGCTTTCCTTTAGGTCATGGAATCTGTTCTTGCTGTTGTATTTCACAAAGATGATATGTTTTCTTTTCGTGTTGGTCTTCAATCAAGTGTTTGTGATTTGAAGTCTACTATATGTTCAAGATGGAGTGAATTATCTTCTCTTTCTATTGAAATTTTTCACATAGTTAGGTGATCAACAAAAGGTTATCAATACTGATTTTGATCTCCAATCGGTTGCTTTATTTTACTGTGCTTAACAAGCTTCCATCTATTGAGCTACATGTGAAGTATACAGATGAATCATCTAGTTCAGAATTTTCATCAGTCATACCATATGAGCAGCAACGAAGTTTAGGAAATGTATCTTTTGAGCATTCAACACTTTCAAAATTAGTTGACTATGATGTCTCTTCTAAAGCCAAAGAACCGTTGAAGTCTGCGCATTGGTTTGGTCTTTTTCATGGTGTCAATCAGATTTTTAATGGAGGTGTTCAACAAATTCGTCTTGATTTATTGAAATATCATGCTGTATCCGGGTTTTCTTTTAAGATTACAAGGAATGAGAAGTTGAGGGTTGGTGCCTGTTGTTCTAAGAAAGAAGAAGACAAATGTAAATGGTTTTTATATGCTGTTTCCATTGATGGTGTTGAAGGTAGTCCTTTTATTATCAGGGAGTTAAATAAGAAGCACACATGTTGTGGTGGTGTTGTTAACATACCACACTTGTCGAAGAAACTTATTAGTAGTTTGATTGTTGAAGAAATTAAACAGAATCCAAAGAAGAAGACAAAGGATATTATAGATCAGTTTACAAGAGAGTATGGCTTTGACATTAGTCATTATTATGCATATGCAGGGAAGAGGCATGCAATGAATAATTACATGGGGGAGAGAATGAGAAATCATTTATGTACTTGAAATGGTATACCAAGAAACTGACTGAAACCAATCCTGGATCTCGTGTTGTTTTGGAAGTTGATAATGAGACTCAAAAATTTCAGAGATTGTTTATTTGTTTCGGTGCATGCATTCGTGGATTCAATTATTGTCGTCCGTTGTTATTCCTCGATGCAGCTCATTTGAAGAGTAAATACCTTGGTCATATCATGGCAACGACAGGTTTATTCGGGAATGACGGTAACTCTCTTAGACAATTGTTTATATTGTTTCTTAGTTTATAAATAGGTTTCTGTCTTTTTATTTTTCTGAAAAATGCAACTGATATATATGAAACCTCAATAGGTTTCAGTGCGTTTTTATATGCTTAGACATTCTCTTCAGAAAACTGTAATTCATATGTATGAAACCCTTGTAGGTTTCATTGTTTATTTTATATGCTGAGTTTTTTTCTACTTGAAATTTTATTAAAACAGAAGTTTTCTGCTGTAAAATGTAGTTCAGATAATTGAAACCTCTTTAGGTTTCAGTGTAAGTTTTATATGTATGAAACACCTGACAATTTGGTTTTCTGTTTTTTTTTATCAGAAATCTATCCTTTTGCTTATGCTGTGGTTTCTTCTGAGAATGATGACAACTGGAAATGGTTTTTGGAGAATTTGAAGCAAGTACTTTCTCCTTTTCGTAAAAATCTTACTTTTGTAAGTGATCGAGGTTCTGGTCTGGTGAATCAGATCCCCGATGTATTCCCTGATGCTTCTCATGGTTGGTGTTATTGGCATATGAAGAATAATATTAATACGTACTTGCCGAAGTGTAGTAAGGTTTATAACAATTATGTTCTTGGGTTGTTTGAAAAATGTGCGTATGCTAATACACATATAAAATTTACAGAGAGCTGGCAGAATCTGTTGCAGGTAAAAAATCAGAAGTTACAAGATTATCTTAGTAGATCTCCTGTTGATAAATGGGCAAATGTTTATTTCCCGGGTTGTCGTTATGGTAGGTTGTGTTCTAATATTGCTGAGAGTTTCCATAGTTGGATCGTTGAAGAGCGATATAAGCCTATAGCGTTTATGGTTGATGAGATTAGAGTGAAGCTTATGAATCAGTTTTGTGTACGTCGGGATGAATGTGCAACATTATTTAAGTGGCGAGAAACTTTGTGTCCAGAGTTTGAAACTGAGTTTTACAATAACAAGATGCATGGCCGTGAATACTCTGTCACCAAGTCTTCACAATATGTTTTTGAAGTTCATTCTACTTTAACACAGAAGGTTGATTTGGAAAAAAGAACATGTACTTGCAACTGTTGGCGCATCAATGGTTTTCCTTGCGCCCACGCCATCCGATGTATCATGTTAAATGGAGAAGACCCGTATAAGTATGTTGAATTCTACTTTACAGTAAAGTTTTATCGGGAATCTTATGCAAGACCAATCAATCATAAGTATGTTGAATTCTACTTTACAGTAAAGTTTTATCGGGAATCTTATGCAAGACCAATCAATCATGTCCCCACAGTTGAAAAGCCTACGACTGTGTCTCCAAATTCTATTGTTCTTGGTCCTGATGTTCTACCACAACCTGGGCGTCCTAGGAAGAAGAAAATCCCTAATACTGGTTTAGTTCCTAACAAGAAGATGAGAACTTGTAGTAGTTGCCATGTTTTGAGTACCCATAATCGTAGAACATGCCCTGCGCGGCAAATATGATTTTAGTTTAACAATTCATTTATTTTTCATTTATTTGTTTTTTGTTAGACTACTCTATGTTTCAATATTCATATTATTTACAGTAAAAATTTCATTTTTCAGAGTTACAGGTTGTTTTAAGAGTTGCATTTTTTGTTCTCATACATCTTTATCGGCTGAAACCTCTCCAGGTTTCAGTGCAGCATTATGTTTCCTGTACACTTTCATGGGCTGAAACCTCATCAGGTTTCAATGCATCATTATGTTCATGTAAACCTCTATTGGATTAAACCTCTATCTTTTTCATATGTTTTTCCATATATAGGTTCCACCCATTCTCATTTGATGTTAATTTTCATTCTCATTGACTGAAACCTCTTTAGGTTTCAGTGCATTTTTTGTTCTTGTACACCTTCATTGGCTGAAACCTCTATCGGTTTCAGTGCATCAT
>JAJJMC010030282.1:787711-891173 GCA_023531435.1 Papaver californicum
CTGAAATCTCTTGAATTTGAATATTTTCTTTGACTGAAACCTCAACAGGTTCCAGTGCTGCCATATCTTCAACCTCTTCCTGTACAGTTTCATTCGCTGAAACCTCAACAGGTTTCAGTGCAGCATTTTTATTCTGTTCTTCTTCATTGACTGAAACCTCTTCAGGTTCCAGTGTTGCATTATCTTCATGAACAGCTTCATGGGCTGAAACCTCAACAGGTTCCACTGCTCCAGTCTGCAATAATTATGATTTAATGACAACAACCAAATAAAATTAAACAAATCCAAAATAAAAAAAATTCTAGTAAATTGTTACCTTTTCTTTCTCTGCTCCATCTCTCTTACCTTTGTTTCTTACGTAAGTCTTCCTCATTGGTTCTTCTTGTAACTTATCTTCTGCATCATACTTTGCTAGAATTGATTGATCTTCTTCCGAAAGATCAATGTTGCCAATTCTTGTAAGCTTTTCAATCATTATTCTTGCCCACTTGTACTTTTCTTTGTATGTGGTATGTTCATTTCCAGTTTGAACAGCCACTTCATTTGTATCACCAATATCTTCATTTCCTTCACCTATAATCTCAGTATCATCTTCATTATCTTCTTCAAATTTGTTTTGCTCTTCATTTCTTTCATTTACTTCATTTTGATCAAGTCGCTGGACCAAACGCATTTCTTCTTCACTATAGTCTAACAAGAAGGATCCTTGTTTGTAACCCACATTAATCTGTTGTATACAATTAAAGTATTAAGTAATTTTTTTATATTAAATAAACTATGAAACCTTATTTGGTTCCATAGTTATAACCAGACATTAAATTTTTTTAAATAACAAAATTTGTTGTTGTTTCTACCTTTGAGTAAATTTCTGTTTTGTTGTTGAGATCATCCAGATTATTAATCACTTGATTGCTTATTTCATCAAGGTTCCATCTAGCGAACCTTGCGTACCATTCACTCTGATATTCTCAATGAGTGATGTTTGTCATCTCAGCAAACCAATACTGTAATAAACAATACACATTTCAACTTTTAAGTTAGTAATTATACTATGGTAAAATAAAAAACAAACAGTTTATGAATCAAAATAAAGACAAATTAACTTACCAGTGGGTAAATAACGCAACCCGATACGTCATCAACATCTTCAGACTTTTTTAAAGAATCAATTAGATTTTCATGTAAAACTTCAGGACAACACACTTTATTCATCTCCAATACTAGGTAAAAGTAATTGGAAGGAAGATTCTACCACCTTTGTTTGGGACAAATATTGCAACCAACAGATACAATATAAAAAGCTTAACGAAGTCTTCAGCTTTTGTTTCATCCGCTGCTGCCTTCATCATACCTCTTACAATATCTGTTTTTTTCATCTTTTTTGCTCCATTAAAGTATTCAACTTGAAACATTTTCACCCTTTTCTTCAGCTCAACATCTTCTTCGTCTATATCCATATTCTTTATCATTTGTAGACCAAAGATGACAGCAAAAAATGCTCAGGCGTTGTCTTCAATATCATTTTCTTTGATCTCATTAGCTTGAAGCAATCTGGTTTTACATGGTTCTCTTTTTTAAAAAATTTCCCTAATATCTTTTGAACAGCCATTGTTGATTTCTTTATTTTAGATGCTTCAAGGTATCCATCGAAGAATGGTTCGAAGAATGGTTCGAAGAAGCGCCAGAATGGACATGCTACAATTTCTTTCATGTGTTGTTCTTTATTTTGTATCAGTGTTTTGATCTTTGGTGCCTCTGTATATAAATGTTGTAGAGAGCACCTATATGCATCTGTTACAGAATAAGTAACAGTTAGCACAAATAATTGTTTTTTCCTGTTACCGAATATGTAAACAGTTAGCACAAATAGAAGTAATTAGGATAAAACCTCATAGGGTTCCATCAACACATTCAGTTTCTAAAAGTCATCATCATTTGTTGTTTACAACTCATACATAGAACAGTCTGAAACCTATGAAAATAAAAATTGTTACGAAAAACATGCACAGAACTGGCTGAAACCTATTGGGGTTTCAGCCCCAAATTCATGTTCTAAAAAACATTCATTTATTGGAAACAGACAAGCACAGAATAGGCTGAAACCTATTGGGGTTTCAGCCACAAATTCATGTTCTAAAAACACAAAGATTGTTTGCTGCAAATCTGTAAAGTATAGGACTAAATTTTGTTTTCAGAATATGTAAACATTTAGCACAAATAGAAGTAATTAGGATGAAACCTCATAGGGTTCCATCAACACATTCATTTTCTAAAAATCATCATCATTTGTTGTTTACAACTCATACATAGAACATGCTGAAACCTATGAAAATATAAATCGTTACAAAAAACATGCACAGAATAAGCTGAAACCTATTGGGGTTTCAGCCCCAAATTCATGTTCTAAAAACACAAATATTGTTTGCTGTAAATCTGTAAAGAATAGTATGAAACATGTTGGTGTTCCATCGAAATACACAGTGAACAATTCATCTAAATAAACATTTCCTAAACATGTTTGCACAAACATGTTTGAAAGAGATCTACGCAGAATTGGCTGAAACCTACAAAACCTAGATGAAAATCAATGAAACCTTATGATTAAACAAGTTTTCTCAACAAAACAGTAGAATATGATTATAATCACAGAATATGATGAAAATTTCAATTTACCTTTCTTTGTTTCTTGTTTTTTAACTAGTGTATTGTTTGTTTTCTTCATCTGCTTCTCCTGTTTCTTCATCATTTTTATCGAGTTTTCTCTGTTTTGTTTTTGTTTTTAAACTCTCACAGAATCAATTGCTACTTCACACTCGAATGCTAATTCACAGAATGTTGATTATGAACAACCGTATTAGAATCAGTTGCTACTTCACAGAATGTTGATGATGATTTTATGAAGGGATGATGGAGTTTTTATGAACTTTTCAGCCTTCTTTCTTACCGTTTTCTTTAGCTAAACGGTCTGATTTTGATTAAAGAGAGATTTAATGAGTTAATAATTGCAACTTCATTAACTACAACAGATTTAATGGTGGAGACAGTGGAGAAATGGTGAAGAAGAAGATGGGTTTCAATCGTGAGTTCGTGGGTTCGTGAGTTAATGGGCGGGTGGTTGTGTTTGGTTTGTTTTTGGGTTGATTTAAAGGAGGGTAATTTGGACAGATTTTGTAAAATGGGTTTTTTGTGTGAATTTTGTTTCGTTGGGCTTAATGCACTTGGATAGTGACACCCTTGGGGTTCTAACTCGTGGGCTGTTAAATATATCCTTATAATTCGTACGGAGGGATAAATGGAAAAGGTATCATCTTCATTAGACAGCTAGACCACGACACCAATTAAACATGCTTCTTTTCTATTCCGTTCTTTCCGACTTTAAAAACATTATATTTGACAGGTTCGTTTAATTAGTTGATTAGTTAACTGATAACTCATTATCACTTATGTTTAAAACTTTGATCCTTATTATATATTGTTCTAAATTAAATTGGTGATGAAGATTGAAATTTTACTTGCATATTCATCAAAAAATATGCATAAAATCGGACTCATCTTTGTGGTAGTTTGCATTGTTTTTTTCCCTTTTCTTGCCAAAATATTGTATCTTTGTGCGGACGAGCAGTGGATTACTAAATACTCAATGTATTTATTATTTTGCACAAAGGAAGCATGTAAGATGTTATTATATTGCCATAAAAAAATTTCGAAACAATTTCAAGTTGATTAACTAGATGACCGTTTAATGGTGGGGGTCCGATCGAAGATTGAACTTTTTACAACTATTTTTCAATTTCTTCAAATTCATTGATCATATAAAACTATTGTAATCAATTATGAGTAAACTACAATTAGTTTATAATGCAGTTGAAAGATTTTGACTCCAATTTGAAGAAATTTGAGTTGCATTTGAAGGAATTTGAAAATCAAGAAATCGAAATAGTTACTAAAAGCTTTTTGCGCAACCATTTCAGGAGTTTTTACAACTATGTAAAACTCCTCTTTTTCATAATATCTTTTAACGTACACTAAGTTTGTACGAAATTTTAAGGCTAAATAATAAATTATATATTTAATTTTGTTATTTTCGTTTTAATTTAAATAAATATGGTTTAAATTTAAAAATATTAAAAAAAGACGAAATTAAAATAATTACTATAAGACGGACTACATTTTAGCTCCTATTGTGAACATATAGAAGGATTCGTTTTGGTCATCCAATTAGATCTTTTTATCTAAATTAATATGTCTAATCCTATATTCAGATGTAGCTATGGGCATGAACACCGAAGTAATCTTATCTTATAATGTTTCCTTAAAGTTGGGTTAAGTTTCGTCCCTATAATGACTACACTTTCATGGATGAACAGATAGAGGCACTGAAAAATTGATGATGTTGTTGCCTTCCTATTTCTTTTTATTTCTGAAAAAAGTGGCACCTCATAAACTTTGTGGGACCCACTATGTTATCTTTCTTTTAGGCTTTTAGGACTTTTTGTGGGCCATCACAAGTTGATCAAGTCAATGACTCACTAGCACTCCTCCAAAGTTTGACTGCTTTGGACCTATAGTGGGATTAGTTGGCTACGGTTAACGCTTCTTTTAACAGGCTTGAGTCTGCTTAGACGTCAGCTGTTAATTGAATTTCAAACCCAAGCCCAAATTGATGAAAACTAGATCGATCCACAAAAGAAACCTGGTTGACATGTTTATTTTGACACGAGTCACACGACCGTCTTTTTTTTCTATCGATAAAAAATTAAATTTGGTGTTAACAAATTTCATATTCAAACTTAGATTATTAAGATCGTAACCCAATAAATTTTCCATTATAGTACAATAATATCGGATATACAAATGACGTATTTACTGAGTAAATCATGTGGTCTACTAGTAGAAACGAGATGTATCGTCTTCAAATCGGTCCTCATATGTAAAAAAAGCAGATTGAAATAAGCTAATGATCTTTTTTGAAAAACATATAAACTAATTTTGATAAATTTAATAATTTTATATTAACGAGTTGTTTGTTTTTTTTGATTTAACTGACTCGTCTGGATCTGATTTATCCGAATATGATTCATTACATATGAATCTAACTTAAAAATAATAAAATATTAAAGTTTTAGAAAAATATTATTCCAGTTAGATATCTGTCAAACGAATCCGATACAAAATAATACCTAAATCAAATAGCCCTTAATCAGATGATGTGTGAGCCAAATCAAACTTTAAATCAGGCATCAAAAAATAAAAAATAAATAATCTAATATTTAATTTTAGCAAAGTACAATTTTAATCGCGAATCAGATTTAAATAAATTAGTGTGAGTCCATGGATGATGATTGCCCCCAATTTCACTTCTAGCCGGGGTCCCCAGTGTTGAAAAGTTAGAAATCATGAGGCAAATTTGAAATCAATATTGTAAAGAATCATTATGATTGAGTGAACATAACATGGTCGAATCGATTATGTTTTTTCTTGTCTTTATGTTAGCTAAAAAGCCCTTCTTGTTAAATCAAAAGTGGAATTTTGATGCCTCAACCAACTATACATATACACCGAATCAAGACTTTGCTTTATTTTGCATAATACTACTTCATTGTGCTAGTAGTATAAGAGATGAAACAAGCATATATCAGAGACAATTTGTTTGAATACCTTAACATCTTTGACTGACCCAAATTGAGTTTCCAATTTAGACTAAGCGATTGCACAAGTGTGTGCATTTTGAGACTAGACCATAGATATAGCTCAATGAGTCCGATCGAGATTGTGCAAAAGCTGAAAGACTGCCACCAACCATCAAATGTGGAGATAATTGTCACACACGGGTACATCTATTTCTTTGATTGGTCTACATGCATGCATGATGTACCACAAACTGCGAGTTTTGATGTTGAAACATCATATTTGGGAGGGACAAGATTTCAGAACCATTTTTGTCGTTCTGAATGGTACCTTGTGATCGATGGTCGTCCCACCTGATCGATGGTCGTCCCACCTGACCCCATGCGTCAAGAATTCGATACAGGTCGTGTCTCTGGTTGCACGTGGGACGGTGGGAACTAGCTATATTTGACTAGTTAGCGTAATATCTTGTCGTGCTATCTTTACAAGTCCCTGTGGGTTACACTCTGTAAAAGGTTTTTGAATAGAGATGCTTAGGAATTTAGGATAAGAAATACATGAAGTATCTGCAATGGGTTATAAATGAATGAAGAAATGCAAGTATTTTTTTTTTTCTGATTCAATTGATTCGTCTGAAACTGACTTACTACATCTGAATCTAATTTATTACATCTGACTTAAAAATAACAAAATAATATAATTATAATTTTTTTTTTTATTTTAGTTAGATATTTACCCAACAAGTTAGGTACAAAATGATACATGACTTAAATACATCCGAATCAGATATATAAACTGAATCAGACACCAAAAATAAAAAAACAAACGATTTTGGACCAAGTCAAATGTCAAATTAGATTCAGAATCAAATGCCGAATCAGATTCAGATTGCGAGTCAGATCTATAGCAAACATGGTGTTACTTTTCAAATGAATACCTGCATTAATTCACGACATTCCGAGATGTTTCTTTTAATCCGTATAAGTAGAAGTCAAAAAAGTTGGGACGAGGAGACGGCAATGGCTTTAGACCATATAAATAAAAGATTGCCATTTGTACACGCAGGAGATCCACATTAAACATACAACATGAAATGTATGGCCATCATAATCACTTGACATTGCCATCAAGAAGTTGGTATATATCAAACACCCTTGCATTGCTCATTCAGCCTTCTATCTTATACCGTTCGAAATCGACGGCGATTGGATCTGGATGAATAATTCAAAGACGGTCTTGTATACTAGTCTTCATCAGATAGTACTCATTTCAAACATATATTAAGTTTATCAAGTGATTATGCTATTGATATACTATGCCAATATTTGGTCAATGCAAATAAATAAAGTTGTTCTAATCCAATGGAAATTAATTAAAGTTCTCTTTTGGGAAACTCTATTTAAGAATAGGAGCTAGATTCTGGCTGGATTTGGTAAATTTGGTTTGATTTTGAAAAAAGTTAAAATCGAAGGTTTAGTATTTACTCAAGACTTTACGGTGAAAGAAACCAATTGTCAAAGAAAAAGTTTCTCCGTTCATTGTAGAAACAAAACAGGTCACACAGTATATACTTCAGTTTGCACAGAAGCTTCAAATACAAATCCGATCAACCACTTAATTACTCAGTTCAGTCGAAGAGATAAGGGACACACTAACCACTGGGGCAGAGAGTGGAGAGTTGCATCATTTGCCTGATTCTCGCCAAAGTCGCAACGGCAATGGCATTGCATGTGCTGAGGCTGCAAGCAAACTGATTACTTTCTAGTTTCTACAGGCTCAATGTCTGCTAAACACAGTGTGCATCCTATATTGACCACAAATGACCGATCTGTACTTGCTTTTTTTCCGTTTAAGTTTCTTTGTACGTACTGAGATAATTTGACGTGATTTTTCACTAAAGTTCCACCACAAAATGAGCCAAATAGGCTAAAATTGTTTACACAGATAAATTAGGTAGTGACGATCATGATAGTATTGCAAACTCCCGTTCAAATTCTTCATCACTAAATTCACGATCGAAAACCCAACAAACAAGCAAGGTCAGTAAATCAGCCCTACATTCTTTAAACAAATGTCAGTCATAAGTACGGTACTGATCATCACTGTTAACTCATAAATATATGACTAACTAAAGAGATATATACTATAGTACTTTTAATAAAAACTACTAATACTTAAAGTTTCTTTCCTCTTTTAGGTATATTTTCTAACTTTTTTGTAGGAGGAGGTTGATTTCATGATGATTATGATCAAGTAGTAATATATAGCTTAATCTTTGTTATTAATCCTTATTTAAGATCAGTAATTCCATAAACTTTCACCATCTGAATTCTCCGGTGAGTCGTGAGATGGCGGCGAAATTATCCTCGGTGGACTGACAAGCATTCCTTCAGCCATATTCAGTAGTAGTTTCGGCATATTGAAAATCTCTTCTTCATCAATAAATTCATGATCATTTCTAGAATCTCCATTACTCATCGTATTAACAGACGACCCGGCACTTTCATCTTTCTTTATATCATCTTTTGCGCCGTCTTTGTCCATATCCTCTTGACTAGTAGTACTCTGTGGTGTTGAAATCTTCTCATGGTCGCCCGAGGCCGCTGAAGAAGCAGCCGCAGCCGCGGTAGCGGCTGCACGTATTTCATTGGGCGAAGACGAAGCTGGTATTGGATAAGATGATACAGAGTTGGGGAAGTTTAAAACAGCATCATTAATACCTTTTAAAGCTAATGCAGCCACATCGTATGCAATAGCAGCCATCTCCGGTGTCTGAAATGTGCCAAGCCAAATCCGTGTAGTTTTACGTGGTTCGCGTATTTCCGATACCCATTTCCCACTCCGACACCGTATTCCTCTATATACCGGATGTTTTCCTGTGGTTATTATCGGTTGATGACGACGACGAGGAGTTGTTAAAACACCACCACCACCACCACAAGAACCAGAACCAGCAGCAGCAGCAGGACCACCAAGACCGCCACTCGAAGAGGAAGAGGAAGAAGAGGTGATATTGGCAGTTATTGGTAGTTGGTGTTGGTTGGGTAGTTGATGAGATAATTCAGAGGTAATAGGAAGAGGGTCTGGTGGTACTAGTACAATATTAACAGGTGGTTGCTGTGGTGTTGGGTCACCCTGTAGGACATTAGCAGCAACTGGGTCTTGCTTTTTCATTTCATCTATGAATGATTTCTAGAGAGAGAGAGAATGAATTATGGAGAGAGAGAGAGAGAATGAGAGGAGTTAGTGATTGATTGTAGGAGGAGAGAGACGTTGGTATTTAAGGGGATTATTTTGGAAGAAGATAAAAGAAAACGAGGAGAGTTGGCGGATTTAAAATGAGAAATCAGGTGGTGGTAGGGTTAAAAGTAAGCAAGATAGCGAGAAAGTTCTGTGAGCTGCTGCACACACACACGTACGAAGCGCGCACACTGGGAAAACGCGGATTTGGCATTTGCATATAAGGAGGCACCGAAAAAGCTAGCAATTAGCTGTTGCCTGTAACAGCAGATGATTAACGAGCACCCATTTGATGAGTTAATTCATTCTTTTGCTTACTTAATATTAGTCGTCACTATAGAAATAGAGTACCATGAATGAAAATCTTAGGATTAATTAACCACGAGGAGATATGTAGTTGGCCTGCAATAGGAAATGTTAAAAAGCTAAAAAAAAACTTGGCTAAAAATTCGGTGGTTGGAATTAAGAATCACAATGAGTATATTTGGATGCAGAATCACATTATTCGTATTCGTATCTGAACAAATATTAGCATTTTCACTTTAAATTCGTATTCAAATTATTTTTCGGATATCAGATAATATTCGATCAGAAAATATACCAAAATAATTAGATAGATTGTTTTGTTTTTTTTTTTTGTATAAAAGTCAATAATACGTAACAAATATATATGATAAAGGTAAAAAGAATGTAATTTTTTTAAGGATCTTAGTTTTTGAAAATGGTAAGAAAATTAAAAATTAAATGTAAAAGATGAATTTTATAAAACTTTCGGATATGATATTTTCTGATTCTTTCACATCCATATTTGTATCTAAACTTTTATATTTTCAGATTATAAAATCGGGTATCTGTATCCGATTTTTTTGGGGATAATTTATGATATTTTAAATAAAAACGGATTTTAGATATATTATCTTTTTTAGTTGAAATTTGGAACGGTTTTTTATATCAATATATTTTAATAATTTATTATTACCTGCTTTAACTAAAAATTAGTTACAAGGCTTTTTTTTTATTGATTATTATTATTTTTTATTTATGAATTAGGATATGATCCGTACTGTAACGGTATGGGACTTTGCTTGTTTCCGGACATATTTTTTTTGTTTTGAACGGTACCGACTTTTCAACTTAATCAATCAAATTTATGTTATAGGCAATTCAAACAAATTTAAAATTTTCCGTTATATCAAACCCTTCTAAATTCCGTTTCTCCAATTCCTGATTTGAATCTTTCCAAATTGTTCCAATCAAATATAAATTTCCCTTTGAACGCATAAAAACACTCATGAATTCACTATTCCGTGCAAAATTAAGATACTATGTACTTAACTTAAGTCCAAGATAAGAATCGTTCTTCTTCCTATTATTACATTTAAGATTGATTCAGAATCCTTTTTTTCAAAACTACTGTATTTTTGTAAAAAGTTGAGTCTTAACGTTGATGTAAAGTTTAACCCAATAAAAAAAAGGTTTGTTATATTTTTGCCTGACTTCCTCTTGGTATATTTAACTTGTGAAAAAAGTCTTGGAATATGAGGCTTATGTAGTATAAATTTAAATAGCTAATTCGAATCTCTAGATTCCTGGTTCTTTTAGTGGCAAGCAGTCTAAAATAGTCTACTTAAGTTAAATGAAATGTGAATAAGAACATGACTTAAAGAGTAATGGAAGAGACAAACCAAGACAAACAAACAACGGAAAGTAGCAGTAGAAGCCATATATTGATAACTGATTCTCTTCATACTGATAGATAATCTCGTGTTAGGTTAATGATTAGCAGGAATGATAGCTATTTTTAAAGAGGATGATGTTGTATTACCAAACAGAAACTGCAGCACCTGTTCTAAACATTAGTTTAATATTAATCATTATCATATGGTGGAACTCGGGTTAAACAACCACAGAAGAACACCCCTGGATCTAGAAAGAAGAGAGAAATCAAGTAAGCTCAAACCACAACATCATGCTCTCATCTCATCTTCAATCATGCATTCTTTGATTGGTGAAATTGGGCTTATGCAATATATTAGTTTCTACTTCAAAGGAAAGTTTGATGTCGGTTGTTTCATCGACTTTAGGCCTAGTATTCATATGGACCTACAATAACAGTTCAAAATAAATCAAACGTTAAATGAGAAACTGTAATACTTTTTTCTTTTTGGCGCATGAAAGTAGAGAAATGGAAGTCAGAGAGATAAACTTAACTAAGCACCTGAATATTTCAGTCTTTCTAACTTCCGATAATGTCATAAAGCAGACCCTTTTGATCAACACAGTGAATTTGAAGCAGTGTACAAGAGGCAAGAGCAAAGACCAAAAATTAGGTACTGCTGAATTCCAGCTCAAGGCATCCTCGATAAAATCTTCCGAATGCACACATGTGTAAACATAAAAGTCAACTCATAATTGTAACAGGAAACCAAGTTACTGGGGATGCAAGACATATCCTGGTAAAGAATTCTCAAAACCATTTATATACACAGAAAAACGAAGAAAAATCATTATTTTGGTACAAAATTTCATTTCTCAAAGTATTAGTTACCCTCGAAAAATAAGTTAAGATATATACCCGATGCCTGCAAAGAACTTAAAGTATGTATGTAGCAGAGTTCTCTCCCAAGAATGAGGATGATGTTTTCTTCCTGGTTACTTTTGTTAATGATTGTACAATATTCCTTAGTGTAGTTCATGCGAAGTGAGAGTTCATGATCTCCTGAAAGTCTTAGAGCATAGCTAATAAGTATCAGAAAGACTTTAGATTAGCGTTATCATAAGCGATGTCGTGAAACAATAAATCAGAGATAGAGGTTTCAAGATAAGCTGTAACATGGATCAATATAAACCAATGGAGACTGAGCTGTCACGGAAAAGACAACATCAGGGGTTCAGGATTTGCTCCACTACCGGCGTCAGTATCGTACTATTTCCCCAAAGATAGCTAACAAATTTCAAGCTTAAAAAGAGTGATTTGTCATGTTAGCAATAGACTATGCAAAGTGCTATTAGTTATGTGTGTTTACTGAACAGAAAATACATGGTCTAACGGGTTAATGTGCGCCAAGTTAGCTGGTAAGGAATACATGACTGCATTGAATATTCAAGATAGGTAGCTTAACATGGGCCTGAACGCGACAACTTCAATGGCCAGCAGATAGGCCAAGCGAGCTAAGCGTCAAACAGAATCATGATAGTGGGGCATATAAACCTAATACAAAATCATATAGTATCTACAGAATGCTAAAGGAATCAACTATATCAATACAAAAAAAAATCTGCATACCCAGGAGAGTAAGTACGACCAATAGTGATGATGAGCAGCTGCAAGAGGATCAATTTAAGGAGGATCTGAATTATATTAGCCGTAGGATCTCTAACCCTAGTATAATTCAGATCCTACGGCTAGTATAACTCAGATCAAAACCGATAAACTCAGATCCTACGGTTAGTATAACTCAGATCCTACGGCTAGGATTTCTTTTATATACTAGGGTTAGAGATCCTACGGCTAATATAACTCAGATCCTTAATGGTGATCAACTGTCATCCCGGCCTCATTAACTACTGCTGCTGCAACTAATAGTGATGATGAGCAGCTGCAAGAGGATCAATTTAAGGAGGATCTGAATTTGTCATCATCTCCTGTCAACTAATGATGCTGATCAAATTTTTAAGCAACAACAGGAGCTTCTTCATAAGGAGGATCTGAATTTGTCATCATCTCTTGAATACCATGAATGGTTGATTGAACCAGAATTAAGCAGCTAGTACAACTGATTCAGAGATTGAAACTCTAATTTTACTGATAATTAAATATTGATCATATATATGTTGTTTATTTAACCTTTTGTTTTAGTTTTATTCATAAAAAAACAGATAATTTTACTGATAATTAAATAGTGATCATATATGTTTTTTTTAATTTTAGTTTGAAATCTGAACTGGTTAAAACCGAAACCGAACCGGTTAAAACCGTAACCGAGTCGGTTCAAAACCGAACCGAACCGAAAATCTTAATGGTAACACTCGGTTTTTAAAGTCAAAAACCGAGATTATCGGTTTTGGTAATGGCTGAGACAAAAACCGAACCGAACCGTACCGTATCGTACCATGTGCACCCCTGACTCTGAGTAACAGCAGAAACAACGCATCTATTCCATATTTTTCTGCTTCAAAACTCTGTCCAAAGCCCAATTTATTCGAATAAAATAATTGAACCACTTTGTACCCGAACCTAATTTCTCTGTTGGCAACATAATTGAGTCCAAATAACCCTCGCAGACAGGCAACACATATCTTCTTACAAATTGAATCTCACATCTCTTATTCTTCTTGGTTTAGTTAAGGCTGAGAAAAGGAAGTGGTTCAAGCATTTAAACAAACGCCTTGTGTGCATTTTGCTTTTGACATAGGTATGAACTGAGGTTGATTTCTAAGTTCATCATAACCTCCTTCCCTGAACAATATCAATTCCACACAAATTCCATACTAACCCATTATTCTAATCATTCAATAAACATCAAAATTGCAGCAGCAGCATCATTAATTCCATGTTTTCTCTCGACCCAAGCTATCATATCTCACATTCTCAATCTCCTTAAACCCATCTGTTCTTCACCAAACTCGAGCCTCTAACTTCTCATCCTTTGACAACCATAACCCATTGTAAACATTCCACCAGCTGACAAAACCCATCAGAACCATTCATAGATTCAAATTTTGTCCAACACAGATCAAACAAATTGTAAATTGTTTACCTAGTAAGATAGGAAATCAACAGGAACTCCATCAACAGTCAAAACCAGTATTCTCGAGTCTCAACACCTGACACTCTTTCAGATTCCTCGACCTGTCTTCTTATTTAATGTGAAACTCCTTCCACAAAATTATTTGACTACACAACATTCAAACGAAAAAAATATTAAGAAAGAATTCCCCAAAACTTCATCGATCCAATTTGATTTAAATCATACCTTAGTAAGATAATCACTAAGATAAAGAAGAGAATTAAGAGTTCCAACACGTAGATCATGTGCAGTAAACTCCTTCTTATTAGAGAAAAATATGAAAAAAAAAATCACAAAAGATTAAAAGAAGAACAACCCAATTGAGAAGTGAATCAAACCTAAAATATGGTTTGTATTTCCAATTTTTCCCTTCTTACAGCCTCTTTTAGCCCAGAATTACTCAGCTTAATAAGAGTCCTAATCTGAAACTTTTATCTCATCAAAACTTAAACGCCTCTGATTCATTAAGAAAAACGCCTCTAAATCTAAACATCAATGACCGAAGAAAAACGCCACTACATTAAAGAAGTAAATGGGAAGAGTGAAACGATGTCGTGAGATTAAGGATTGTAAGTGGAGTGTCAGAATATGCGTTAATCTCGACCCTTCTTTATGTGCCTAAAATATGGATCTCCGTCCAAAAAAACGAGTGTAAAGAGTGTTAGTAAAGTATCAGAATAAGTGGCTCAATCTGGAGCGTCCTTTATCTCCCCTGAATATAAATAGCCTTCCGATCATAAAAACATCATTGTTCTTTATAATATATATATAAAGGGTTATACAACAAAAGTGGTACAACTGATCACAAAATGTAAAGATATAGCTTACACCATAATTACATTCTTCCATTGGAATAAGAGTTACGAGGTAGAATAATTTCTAAAACAAAACCCTCATATGAAGTCTCCAAAATGATCGTTTGCTCGATCAGAACCTCAAACCCATCTAAAAGATATAAATCTTGTTCCATGAATTCTTTTGTTCCTCACTTTTCATAACTTAAACTAAAAAAAATCAGATGTAAGACTTTTTTTAGAAGAATTCTTTTTGATAATAAGCTATTTTTATAATGAGAAAAGAAAAATCCTAACAAGGGCCAAGGTTTGGTTTCTATTTTCTATGCACACTAACGGCATTCTGCAAGGCAATGAGTATTTTCGGTTAACACTATTCTCTTGAGGAAATGAGTGGAACACTACATAAATATAAATTAGTAATACAAGATACTATTATCGATTATATAATTTGTTGGAGAATATTCCTGTAACAGTGAACAAACCAAACAGAAGCTTGAAAATAGTTAAGGGTTAGAACAGATAACACACTTCAGACAATCACACAAGCACAGAGAGATGGAGTCGCCTGTTCAACAGACTGCCCTTAACTCGATATTTGTCAGGTACACCTTTGTTGCTATACCTTTAGAGATGACAAATCGAATCTAGGATAAAACCACCTTAGCAAAACTCGTTGGCCCGTTGTGAACTTAACAGTAGAAGAAGATGAAAAAATAAACTAGTGCGCATACAAAGCAAGAAGAGGGGAAAAGTCGTTAGGTCAGTGGCTGCGACTGGGGTAAGTGAAAATCTGATTTTTTTTTTCTTTTAAAGAAGAAGAAGATTGTTGATTTTTCAAACGGTCAAAATTCATTTAATTCAACATGTTTAATTCGAGATATTTAATTAAAAGATCTTGTTTATTAAACCTGATTTAATTTTATAAATACAAAACGGTCAAATATTTAATGTATAGAATTAAAATATAAAACCGTTGGATCTTTGATGGGTACACGTATGCACTCGCAGGCACACGCCAAGGCTCACGCCAAGGCTCGCACCAATGGTCGCGCCAAGGGTCGCGCCAAGTCTCGCGCTAAAAGCACACGCAAGCTCCGCAAGCCCGCGATGCTTCGGTGTGAAGCACCGCACATGTGTGCATTTGCCTACTAGTCCATTTCCTAAGTCCATATCCAATCCACTAGTTCTTTTTCCTTATATAGAACGTTTGTGGTAATAAGGATAAACTTCCTCATTGGTTTGCCCAAAATGGGACAAACCAAAGGTTTCTCATTCACTAAGAAGTGAAATGGATGGCTTTAATTTTTCCACCTCAAGTTTGGACTAGTGACCCTAGGTCCCTTTAAGATATATTAAGTAACAAAATTAATTTTAAGTAACAAATCCATTTTTAATTCTAACAATCCCCCACATGAATGAAGAAAGCGATAAATCAGAAAACCGGAAAACGAGAAATACCTCTTAAGCAATAGGTGTCCATAAGGAATTGAACCTCTGCTTAGTGGGAAATACCGGAACTACTGATGGACAGTGAACGCGATGTCTTGAACTGCCATAGTTTGGTGTAATTCATCAATAGCTCCTTACGCGAGATATCTCTCAAGAGTGCTGTTAAGTTCACGCTGTTGTGTCCGTTTGGGCCCTGGACACGTTTCTCAGAATGCTCTAGAGAATCAGCTCAATTCTCATAGGAAGCGACCCACTTCCTCATTCAGATGGGTGAGTTCTATCAAGAGTGTTAACTGCTACACCCCGTTTCAATCTTAAATTGAAACTATAGAACTCATTAAGACTTTACTATAAGTCATCCTCACATGTAGTCACACTATCACGTCTACACCATAGGGAAAGGACAGAGAAAATAATCCCTGATAGTGTTTAATTTTTACCCGCCACAAATTAGTTGTCTCATTCAAAACCTTGATCTTGGGATCTCCAGTCAGCAAGGTTGAGTATCCTTCATGGCAAGTTTTAATTTATGAGCTTAAGTCCCATCCCCCTCGATGCATTACTAACTATCTCCTTGGACAAGCCTTTCATCAAAGGGTCCGCGATATTCTCCTTAGACCTCACAAAGTCAACAGAAATAACGCAAAGTCAACAGAAATAACGCCAGTTGAGATTAGTTGTTTTCGAGAATTGTGTCTTCTCCTAATATGAATAGATTTTCCGTTATAGTTGTTGTTTTTAGCATTAGCTATTGCAGCTTGACTATCACAATGTATAGATATAGATGGCATAGGCCTATGCCAGAGAGGAATGTGTTCTAAAAAACATCTTAGCCAAGTGGCTTCCTCTCCTGCTTTATCTAACGCAATAAACTCGGATTCCATAGTGGATCTAGCGATACAGGTCTGTTTGGAACTCTTCCGAGACACTGATCCACAATCTATAGTGAATACGTATCCACTCGTAGACTTAGACTCCTCTGAGTCTGCTATCCAGTTTGCATCACAGTATCCTTCAAGAACAGTGGGGTGTCTTTCATAACTCAAACGGTAGTTTAAAGTGTATTTAAGATACCTCAACACTCTGAAAAGTGCATCCCAATGCTCATGTCCTGGATTACAGGTATACCTACTTAGTCTACTCACATCATATGCAATGTCTGGTCTTGTGCAGTTCATTAAATACATCAGACTTCCTATGACATGTGAATATTCAAGTTGCGAGACTCCGTTGCCTTTGTTTTTCTTGAGTTTGCAAGAAGGGTCAAATGGAGTACTTGCTGGTTTACTATCAAACTGGTTAAATTTCTTAAGAACTGATTCAACATAATGAGATTGACTAAGACTGAATCCATTAGACTCCTTTCTAATTTTCATCCCTAGGGTTACATCAGCAGGACCTAAGTCTTTCATGTCAAAGTTCTCACTCAACATGTTCTTAGTGGAATTAACGATTTCTAAGGTTGTACCTAGTATAAGCATATCATCAACATACAAGCATACAATCACACAGGCATCATTTATAGATTTATTGTACACACATTTGTCAGCTTCATTTATTTTAAATCCACTAGAGAACATTACATGATCAAATTTTTCATGCCATTGTTTCGGTGCTTGTTTCAAGCCATATAAATACTTTTTAAGTCTACACACTTTGTTTTCATAACCCTTCACTACAAAGCCTTCGGGTCGGTCCATATAAATTTCTTCATCTAATTCACCATTTAGGCATCCATTTGATGTATTTCTAGGTTATGAATTGCAGCGATTGCAATTAGCATCCTAATGGAAGTAATTCTAGTGACAAGTGAATAAGTGTCAAAGAAATCTACAATTTCTATTTGTTTATAGCCCTTAGCTACTAGTCTAGCTTTATACTTTTCCACAGTTCCATCTACCTTACGTTTTCTCTTTAAGATCCATTTACAGTCTATGGGTTTGCACCCTGGAGGAAAATCTACTATCTCCCAGGTTTCATTCTGAACAATAGAATCCATCTCACTAATAGTGGATTCTTTCCACCATGGAGCTTCAGACGAAGTCATGGCCTCTTTATAGGTTTGTGGATCAGTTTCAACTAAACAGGTTATGAAGTCTGGCCCAAAAGATTTTTCTATTCTAAGTCTTTTGCCTCTTCTAGGTTCATAAATAGGTTCATCTTCTTCTATCGGTAAAATATGGCTAGAAGAAGGGACATCTAGGGGATCATCACATATCATGCGAGATTCAGATTTCAACGGAAACATATTTTCAAAAAATGTAGCATCCCTAGATTCCATAATGGTGTTCACACCAATTTCTGAGTTTTCAGAACTCACAACCGTAAACCTATAAGCAGTAGTGTGTTCGGGATATCCTATTGATAGGCACATTTTTGTGTCTATATTGCGCCCGAATATCTGCTTCGATAGTACTCGATTTTACACTTTTTATGTCTTTTTATGTCTTTGTAGGTATTTTTGAGAAATAAACATTTACGGAAAAATTGGCTCGAAAAGTGTTAAAGGCACCCGGGAAGAATTGATAAAGGCACCCTGATGTGATTTTATATATATGGTAAAAGTGTTCGTTTCTCGAACTTGTGAAGGTAATGATTTTAGAAAATAATTGACTTAATCTAATTAAATAAAATCCAGGAATAAAGTAAAGTAAAATAAACTAAAGATGATATTTGGAAAATATGGAGAAAACCAGGAATCATGAATCAGTTATTTTCAACAATTTATGTGATTAATCATACAATTCTTTTAAATAAATTAAGCTCAAATATTACCAAAATAGGTTTTTATGCAAACAAGCAGAGGTAAATCACAAGCATGGAACATCAATGGTCGTCAACCCAGCATGATCCATCAAGTAAAAGCACAACTGCTGAAAGAAAACCGTTTTTCTATTTCGAAACTATGCAATTTTAACAAGTAAAGAATTATAAATAATTAATTAAAAATAGACTTACCACATAAAATTGAGAGAAAAACCTCCTCCATCATCCCATTAAATATACTTAGCTCATGGTGAAGAAAACTTGCTCAAAAGATCTTTTCATTGCTCAAAAAGTTGATTACAAGGTTGAATAATGGTGTAACGGCTGAACAGTAGCGATTATAAGTGTAACAGGAGATGGGTCAGCCGTTGCAAATAGCTTTAAGCAACAAGAGTGTTTAAAAACTAAGGCAACAGGAGCAAGATGTAACACTGAGTATGCAACGGATACAGATGTTGCAAGGTTGTCTTCTTCGGTGATGGTGGATGAAGAACACGGCACCGGAGCAGCAGCAGGTAGTCGGAGGTGGCCGGAAGTTGACTGAATTGGTCTCTAGGGGTGCGTGAGTGCTTCTAAGCCCTTCTCTTCATATATATAGGCTTTGCAAACCCTAGGGAGAGTTCCAAACCTAGTAGAACTCGGTGAAATCCCCATATTTTTGATTCCCAATCAAAACATGAATTGAGTTTCATTCTGGCCAAATTCGTAATTTCCCGAGCAGATTCTTCGGCATTCTCTCTAGTAGTCGATTGTTCTGGATAATAATTGCAATGGGTTGCTTTTAATTGCACCAAATCCCACCAATTTCGTGATTTTGAAGCATCCAGTAGCTTCTTCGATGCTCCTGCCGGTCCGATGAGTTGGTGACTCGGTTGACTGAGTTGACCAGGTTTGACCGGGTTGATCCGAGACGATTTTGAGGTGCCCCTTAACCATTTATGGGGTGCCAATAACACTTGTCCTTGGGTGCCTTTATCACTTTTTGAGCCAATTTTTCCACAAATCTCTATTCTTCTAATGTACCTACAAAAGCATAAAAACACGTAATAAGTGCAAAATCGAATACTAACTTAATAGAAACTAAGGTGCAAATTAGACACTAAAATGTGTCTATCAAATACCCCAAACTTACTATTTTGCTAGTCCTCGAGCAAACTACTCTAAAAATAAAGTAAAAATCCTAACTCACTTTCGCAGGAATCGCGACTACATTTAGCATATGTAATAAGCCGTTAAACTCCTAGGTGTCCCTAGTGGACGAGTTTTGTCTCGTGAGGGTTTACAAGAGGTATACCCACAAAACCTTTACTCTAGATTTTAGCAACTCGTGAACGATTAAGGATAGACACTATTTAGTTGGCTTACTCAATTCTTCGGCTATGGGAATCATTACCCTATATGAGTCCAACTGCTGTACACGAGTGTTTACTCAAGCATACTAAAATTCATAAGACAACAAAGCTCTACTCAGATAATTGTTCAACCACAAGACTCAGAATCTATCCCAATTAATCACATGAAAATATTTTGAAGATGGACATAGAAATATGAAGGTTGCACATGTTGACTAAGGTGAACGGTGTTTCCCATATCTGTCTGAAGGTCAGTGCCAGGATGAATCCTAATGGTTTGAGATACATGGTCTTAATCATAATACTAATATCGACTCAACTGGTATATACAAGGGTCCCAGCGATCGATTTATAAAACGATAAATATATTGACAACATGATTGGATCAAATTGAATCCAAGCGCATGATTCTTATCAGCATCTTACGTGATAGTTCCCATGGATCCTGCGTTCCACGCTTGCTTAGGCGACGGAGACTGGGAGAACACACACATATTGTTATCAAAGTGTCAACATTTTTTTTTAATTTTTTTTTATTATTTTTTTTGAATAAAGCAAGAATTGGGCTTGATCTCAAACACTCTATTTCATCCTAACTGCGATAACAATTTGATACTGGGCCCCACCAAATCACTTAGAGAAACACAAAATTACAAAAATAAAAACAGAAAGTGATATGGTCGAGATAGACTCCGAGATGTGGTGACAACTATCATGTTATTTTCTAACACCTGAACTCTGTCCTTTTATGAATAGACCATTTAACTGGGCACACCAATTCCTATAGAAAAAGAGCTAAGTTTCTATCTACCTAGAGTGGTTAGTGTCACCCTAAAGTGTTCACAAGCTTCTAAATTCTGGAGCTTTATTATTTCACTAAAAAGTTTCTCCCTTACCCCCAAACTTAAATTAAACAGTGTCCTCAATGTTTCTAAAGATGAATGATTAAAAAAAATACGAACCAGGAGAAACTGTTACCAATTCACGAAAAGGACTTAGGGAAAGATTACCGTGTTGTAAGAGCATGGGTTACCTCCCAAGAAGTGCTAAGTTTAAAGTCTTCAGCCAGACTAGGAAAGAATCAGTCACCTCATTAAATCATATAGCAATAATCGGAACAACTGTGGGTCGTCTGAATCAAATAGTGATATCACAAATAAGAGGAAACAACAACAGGCCAAGAAAATGAACAAACCGAGCACACCCTTATCTATTTTTCTGTTTACAACAACTACTTCTAGTTGTGGTTCAGGTTCAGGCTCTATAAAAGGGTCTAGATAAAATATTTTCATGGGTTGGATTTCCTCATAGGCAGGATCAACAGGATCAGGTTGTAAAGTTTGGAAAAAACTCAACTAAGAACTTAGAAGCACATAATTAATAACCTGAATAATTGTGGATCCTTAAAGTCAATCAGATTTGACCCACACAGTTGACTACTATGAAGGTGGTCATTCTTAAGCAAATGTGTCGATTCTAATTTCCTAAAGTAATTAGGCTTAGTCTCAAAACTTAATAAGTGACACATTTGAAATTCTAACATTCCCACATATGGAAGAAAATATTTTGGTGGGAAAACAAAGTCAATCTGGGTATTATCGCCTAGGTAAACCACATCAACCAGAGGATGGGTTTCTAACAACTGAACTTCTTTATGGACATGATTAGGTTCAGGAAACAGTTCTTGAAGATAGTCTCTTAATATGGTAGAGGCACAAACATCAAGTCCCGAGTGAGGGACTTCTAAAAGAGTCAAAGGTAAAGCACAGGGAGAATGATAATCACCCCCAAACTTAGAATTTTGGGTGTTTCTAGATAGACTAGTAACAATTTCCTTAATTTCTAGATCATCAGATTCTCGAAAATTGTCAATTGCTTCTTCTAAGTTATTATCAAGTGGTGCATCCTCACTCATATTTAAAATCTCTACGGGTCTATCTTGGTTATCTACAACTATTGTTTCTAAATCGTTGGACTCTAAAATAGTATTCTCAGGATAAACCCGTTCCTCTAAACCATTATCGGTTTCAAAACAAGAGAGTTCTACATCGTCCAAAACAGTGATATCTCTATTCAAATCCTCTTCCTTTTGAATAGGTGAATAATCATTAAAATTATTTGAATTTGAACTAGAAATAACACTATCATCGTGAAGCACAACTGGAGTGACAATTTCTTGATCACTCTGCCTGTATATTTCAAGTTCTTCACCAATACTATCCTCATCATCATAATAATATGAAGATGTTTTAACCTCGTCTAAATAAGTGGTGTTACCAATTCTATCCTCGTCCTCTTGAGGAGGTGAATAACTATCAAGGGTAGCACCATATTGGGAATTAAGATTATATTGAGCAATATTGTTCCTTGCAGAAATTTCATTCATACTTAATACGAACCTATTTTTATCCTCAATCATCTGCTTGTTATTCTCATCTATCAGCTTGAGGGTGTCTTCTAGAGTACGAGTTGGGCTACTAATTGTTACCCCCATACTTAATTTAAGCTCATGTGTTGCCTCAGATAACTTCTTGAGTGATTCTTCTAGAAGTATACTAGGTTCATGGGGAGTACTACATTGCATCTGCTTTAGGGCATCCCTCCAAAACAAAGAACTCGAATTTTGCTCATTTTCGTGTTCATAAGACGGGTGCATGTATGAATAGTAATTGGGACCACCTTGGTATGAGGAATAACCCCCAAAAGGTTGGTGATGGTCCCGACTACTATCCATACCATGATGACAGTATGGATAATGTATAGTTTGAAATTCAGTCGAATATTCATTGTATTGGTCCTCATAATACCAGTTCGACATTTTCTAACAAAAACTTCCTTATATATACAAAAATAAACTCTAAAAATAAATCCTACCGGAAGGGGTTCTAAACATACACAAGCAAGGCCGACTCAACCAAATCAAACCTATTGAATCTAGCAAACAAAAATCATGATGGTTCCACTTAGATTGTTTCTAGACCAGCTTCTATTCTTTCAAAAGGAAACTGGTTACAATTTTAGCAAACCTCTTAGAACGATCCAAATTAGATTAAGTCGAAGAGAAACAGGATAAGCTTAAGGAGCTTTGATAACCCTGTCTCTTTGGCACTTTTCCCTGGGTTACAAGGCGGCTCTAATCAACTTAAAATAATCTTCCTGAACTCCGAGTTAGGAATAAAGTAACCAGTACAGTCCTTTTGAACGATTTTCCAATAAGCTCGATATCCTATAGGTCTCTTTCTAGTCAAGATTCTAGGATTAGGTTCGCGTAGGTTTCGTTTTCCTAAGGCGGGCAAGAAGGAGACGGTGATGAAATCCGAAACCTTATCTTATATGGCCAGGCCTTGCCCTTTACTATGCAAAAATTAAAGTCTGTATTCAGTCCTCAGCATATATGCATACAAAGGCGTCCAGAAAACCCACTGACAGGAGATTCGTGGGTTGGTCGAAGTTTACCTCCCGTACCAGACGGGCGATGAACCGTTGAAGTCGACTCGGGCCACTAATATCCTTTTCAATAGTGTGCGAACCCGAGGGGCCGAGACAATATCGTAATTGTCGTCCTTCCCTGCACACAGTTTGATATTTAAAACTACCCTTCCGTAGGGTTTAAAAATTATAAAATATCCAAAAATGTCCAAAAATAAAAAAAAAAGTCCAAAAAGTGTCCGAAAATAAAAGAAAAATTACAGAAATAATATAAACCCTAATACAATTTTCTAAACGAATTAAAACTAATTAAAATAAACTAAAAATCTAATTAATAAAAATCTTCGTTTTCTTTTTCGTTCTTTAAGCTTTATCTTTTAACTCCAAGTCTTTAGTTTTAATTCCAAATCTTTGGCGTACTTTCTTTTCGATCTAAAATCCAACCTGTAGCAAAAAAAAAAAAAAAAAAAATACCAAAAGAAACGTAAAATAGAACAAAGTAAAATAATAAAACTAAAAATAAAAACCTAAAAATAAATCTAAAACCCTAAACCTAAAAACAATTCCGCGTCGGCGGCGCCAAAAATTGATGTGATTTTATATATAGTGGTAAAAGTGTTCGTTTCTCGAACTTGCGAAGGTAATGATTTTAGAAAATAATTGACTTAATCTAATTAAATAAAATCCAGGAATAAAGTAAAGTAAAATAAACTAGAGATGATATTTGGAAAATATGGAGAAAACCAGGAATCAGGAATCAGTTATTTCCAACAATTTATGTGATTAATCATGCAATTCTTTTAAATAAATTAAGCTCAAATATTGCCAAAATAGGTTTTTATGCAAACAAGCATATGTAAATCACAAGCATGGAACATCAATGGTCGTCAACCTAGCATGATCCATCAAGTAAAAGCACAACTGCTGAAAGAAAACCGTTTTTCTATTTCGAAACTATGCAATTTTAACAAGTAAAGAATTATAAATAATTAATTAAAAATAGACTTACCACATAAAATTGAGAGAAAAACCTCCTCCATCATTCCAGTAAATATACTTAGCTCATGGTGAACAAAACTTGCTCAAAAGATCTTTTTATTGCTCAAAAAGTTGATTACAAGATTGAATAATGGTGTAACGGCTGACAGTAGCGATTATAAGTGTAACAGGAGATGGTTCAGCCGTTGCAAATAGCTTTAAGCAACAAGAGTGTTTAAAAACTAAGGCAACAGGAGCAAGATGTAACACTGAGTATGCAACGGATACAGATGTTGCAAGGTTGTCTTCTTCGGTGATGGTGGATGAAGAACACGGCACCGGAGCAGCAGCAGGTAGTCGGAGGTGGCTGGAAGTTGACTGAATTGGTCTCTAGGGGTGCGTGAGTGCTTCTAAGCCCTTCTCTTCATATATATAGGCTTTGCAAACCCTAGGGAGAGTTCCAAACCTAGTAGAACTCAGTGAAATCCCCATATTTTTTATTCCCAATCAAAACAGGATTGAGTTTCATTTCTGGCCAAATTCGCAATTTCCCGAGCAGATTCTTCGGCATTCTCTCTAGTAATCGATTGTTCTGGATAATAATTGCAATGGGTTACTTTTAATTGCACCAAATCCCACCAATTTCGTGATTTTGAAGCATCCAGTAGCTTCTCCGATGCTCCTGCCGGTCCCGATGAGTTGGTGACTCGGTTGACTGAGTTGACCAGGTCTGACCGGGTTGATCCGGGCCGATTTTGAGGTGCCCCTTAACCATTTCTGGGGTGCCAATAACACTTGTCCTTGGGTGCCTTTATCACTTTTTGAGCCAATTTTTCCACAAATCTCTATTCTTCTAATGTACCTAAAAAAGCATAAAAACACGTAATAAGTGCAAAATCGAATACTAACTTAATAGAAACTAAGGTGCAAATTAGGTCCCTAGATGCTCCATGCTTGTGTTATACAGTTGTTGTTTTGAAAATCTATTTTTGCAATGCTTTAGAATCAAAATAAAATGTTTTAATTGCATGATTAAAATTACTATCACTTGATTTATTGGTTAAAAGTGGAATCCTGAATCCTAGTTCTTCCCTATATTTATAAAAAGTCATCTTTATGTTAATCTATTTTATTTTCTTTAATTAAAATTAGGTCTGAAATTAAATCTTCACAAGTCCGAGAATGGAATCTATTTTACCACTATATTTTATCACATCAATTTTTGGCGCCGCTGCCGGGGACTTATTTTTAGGTTTAGGGTTTTAGATTTATTTTTAGGTTTTATTTTTAGTTTTATTATTTTACTTTGTTCTATTTTACGTTTCTTTTGGCATTTCTCTTTTTGCTACAGGTTGAATTTTGGATCGAAAAGGGAGTAAGCCAAAGTTTTGGAATTAAAGCTAAAGACTTGGAGTTAAAGGGAAAAGCTTAAAGAACGAAAAAGAAGATCGAAGATTTTATTTTTCTTAATTAGATTTTTAGTTTATTTTAATTAGTTTTAATTTGTTTAGAAAATTGTAGTAGGGTTTTTATTATTTCTATAATTTTTTTTTTATTTTTTGACACTTTTTGGACATTATTTTTGGGACTTTGAACACTTTATTTATTTTAAACCCTACGGAAGGGTATTATTAAATATAAACTGCTACAGGGAAGGACGACAATTACGATATTGTCTCGGCTCCTTGGGTTCGCACACTGACACAGGAGTCGGTGGCCCGAGTCGACTACAACTGACTCATCCCCCGTCTGGTACGGGAGGTAAGACTCGATCAACCCACGAATCCCCTGCAAGTGGGTTTACTGTATTCCTTCGTATGCATATATGTTGAGGAATTGAAAACATACTTACTTTTCTAGTAAAGGGCAAGAACTGGCCATACAAGATAAGGACTCGGATTTCATCACCGTTTCCTTCTTGCCCGCTTTAGGAACACGTTACCAAATGCGAACCTAAAACCTTAAAATTTTGACTAGAAAGAGACCTATAGGGTATCGAGCTTATTGGAAAATCGTTCAAAAGGACTGTACTGGTTAATTTATTAGCCTAACTCGAAGTTCGGGAAGATTATTTTAAGTTGATTAGAGCCGCCTTGTAACCCAGGGAAAAGTGCCAAAGAGACAGGGTTATCAAAGCTCCTTAGAGCTTATCCTGTTTCTCTTCGATTTAATCTAATTCGGATCGCTCTAAGAGGTTTGCTAAAATTGTAACTAGTTGCCTTTCGAAAGAATAGAAGCTGGTCTAGAAACAATCTAAGTGGAGCCATCATGCTTTTTGTTTTCTATATTCAATAGGTTTGATTTGGTTGAGTCGGCCTTGCTTGTGTATGTTTAGAACCCCTTCCGATAGGATTTATTTTTAGAGTTTATTTTTGTATATATTAGGAATTTTTTGTTAGAAAATGTCGAACTGGTATTATGAGGACAAATACAATGAATATCCGACTGAATTTCAAACTAGACATTATCCATACTATCATCATGGTATGGATAGTAGTCGGGACCACCACCAACCTTTTAGAGGTTACTGCCCATACCAAGGTGATCCCAATTACTATTCGTACATACACCCGTCTTATGAACATGAAAATGAGCAAAATTCGAGTTCTTTGTCTTGGAGGGATGCCCTAAAGCAGATGCAATATAATACTCACCATGAACCTAGTATGCATCTAGAAGAATCACACGAGAAGTTACAATCTAGTACTCCCCATGATGATTTGAGTTCGTTATCTTGGAGGGATGCCCTAAAGCAGATGCAATGTAGTACTCCCCATGAACCTAGTATACCTCTAGAAGAATCACTCAAGAAGTTATTTGAGGCAACACATGAGCTTAAATTAAGTATGGGGGTGACACAGTAGCCCAACTCGTAATAGAAGACACCCTCAAGCTGATAGATGAGAATAACAAGCAGATGATTGAGGATAAAAATAGGTTCGTATTAAGTATGAATGAAATTTCTGCAAATAATAATATTGCTCAAAATGATCTTAATTGCCAATATAGTGCTACCCTTGATAATTATTCACCTAGTCAAGAGGACGAGGATAAAATTGGTAACACTACTTATTTAGACGAGGTTAAAACATCTTCATATTATTATGATGATGAGGATAGTATTGGTGAAGAACTTGAAATATACAGGCAGAGTGATCAAGAAATTCTCATTCCAGTTGTGCTTCAAGATGATAGTGTTATTTCTAGTTCAAATTCAAATAATTTTAATGATTATTCACCTATTCAAAAGGAAGATGATTTGACTAGAGATATCACTGTTTTAGATGATGTAGAACTCTCTTTTTTTGAAACCGATAATAGTTTAGAGGAACGGGTTTATCCTGAGAATACTATTTCAGAGTCCAACGATTTAGAAACAATAGTTGTAGATAACCAAGATAGACCCGTAGAGATTTTAAATATGAGTGAGGATGCACCACTTGATTATAACTTAGAAGAAGCAATTGACAATTTTCGAGAATCTGATGATCTAGAAATTAAGGAAATTGTGACTAGTCTATCTAGAGACACCCAAAATTCTAAGTTTGGGGGTGATTATCATTCTCCCTGTGCTTTACCTTTGACTCTTTTAGAAGTCCCTCACTTGGGACTTGATGTTTTTGCCTCTACCATATTAAAAGATTATCTTCAAGAACTGTTTCCTGAACCTAATCATGTCCATAAAGAAGTTCAGTTGTTAGAAACCCATCCTCTGGTCGATGTGGTTTACCTAGGCGAGAATACCCAGATTGACTTTATTTTCCCACCAAAATATTTTCTTCCATATGTGGGAACGTTAGAATTTCAAATATGTCACTTATTAAGTGTTAAGACTAAACCTAATTACTTAGGGAATCAACACATTTGCTTAAGAATGACCACCTTCATAGTTGTCAACTGTGTGGGTCAAATCTGATTGACTTTGAGGATCCACAATTATTCAGGTTATTATTATGTGCTTCTAAGTTCTTAGTTGAGTTTTTCCAGACTTTACAACCTGATCCTGTTGATCATGCCTATGAGAAAATCCAACCCATGAAAATGTTTTATCTAGACCCTTTTATAGACCCTGAACCTAAACCACAGGTAGAAGTAGTTGTCTTAAACAGAAAACTAGATAAGGGTGTGCTCGGTTTGTTCATTTTCTTGGCATATTATAGTTTTCTATTTGTGATATCACTATTTGATTCAGACGACCCACAGTTGTTCCGACTATTGCTATATGATTTCATGAGGTGACTAATTCTTGCCTAGTCTGGCTGAAGACTTTAAACTTAGCACTTCTTGGGAGGTAACCCATGCTCATGAAACACGGTAATATCTTTCCTTAACTCCTTTTCGTGAAGTGGTAAAAGTTTCTCCTTGTTCATATTTTTAATCATTCATCTTTAGAAACATTGAGGACACTGTTTAATTTAAGTTTGGGGGTAAGGGAGAAACTTTCTAGTGAAATAATAAAGCTCTAGAATTTAGAAACCTGTGAACACTTCAGGATGACACTAACCATTCTAGATAGATAGAAACTTAGCTCTTTTTCTATAGGAATTGGTGCGCCCAGTTAAATGGTCTATTCATAGAAGGACATAATTCAGGTGTTAGAAATAACATGATAGTTGTCACCACATCTCGGAGTTTATCTCGACCATATCACTTTCTGTTTTTATTTTTGCAATTTTGTGTTTCTCTAAGTGATTTGGTGGGGCCCAGTATCAAATTGTTATCGCCGCTAGGATGAAATAGAGTAGAGTTTTTTTGAGATCAAGCCCGATTCTTGCTTTATTCGAAAAAAAAAAAGAAAAAAAAAAGAAAAAAAAAAGAAAGAGAAAAAACAATATTGACACTTTGATAGCAATATGTGTGTGTTCTCCCTGTCTCCTTCGGCTAAGCAAGCGTGGAACGCAGGATCCATGGGAACTATCACGTAAGATGCTGATAAGAATCATGCGCTTGGATTCAATTTGATCCAATCATGTTGTCAATATATTTATCGTTTTATTTTCAATAAATCGATCGCTGGGACCCTTGTATATACCATTTGAATCGATATTAGTATTAGGTTTAAGACCATGTATCTCAATCTATTAGGATTCATCCTGGCACTGACCTTCAGACAGATATGGGAAACACCGTTCACCTTAGTCAACATGTGCAACCTTCATATTTCTATGTCCATCTTCTAAATCTTTTCATGTGATTAATTGGGATAGATTCTGAGTCTTGTGGTTGAACAATTATCTGAGTAGAGCTCTGTTGTCTTATGAATTTTAGTATGCTTGAGTAAACACTCGTGTACAGCAATTAGACTAATATAGGGTAATGATTGCCATAGCCGATGAGTTGAGTAAACCAACTAAGTAGCTTGTTTAGTGTCTATCCTTATCGTTCACGAGTTGCTAAAATCTAGAGTAAAGGTTTGGGTATACCTCTTGTAAACCCTCACGAGACAAAAGTCGTCCACTAGGGACACCTAGGGGTTTAACGGCTTACTGCATATGCTAAATGTAGTCGTGATTCCTTCGAAAGTGAGTTAGGATTTTATTTTATTAGTTTGCTCGAGGACTAGCAAAATAGTAAGTTTGGGGGTATTTGATAGGCACATTTTTGTGTCTATATTGCGCCAGAATATCTGCTTCGATAATACTCGATTTTACACTTTTTATGTCTTTTTATGTCTTTGTAGGTATTTTTGAGAAATAAACATTTACGGAAAAATTGGCTCGAAAAGTGTTAAAGGCACCCGGGAAGAATTGATAAAGGCACCCACACTTTGGATTGGTGGCACCCCCTTTTTCATTTCAAACATCCGAAAATGGCGGGAAACTTTGGTTACGTGAAGAAATTGTGCTGCGATGATTTGCAACCGAGTTTTAAGGGTTTTGGAAACTTCTACGAGTTACCCAAATGATTCAAACAACCTAAACTACAATAACACACGTCAAACAGAGAATTTGAGGCGGAAATAATGGCCGGAAAACCAATCAGGAATCGGAAAACCAAGTTCTACTATGTTTGGAATTCTCACGTAATCAGAAGTGGATTTGGATAGATTTTTGGAGTCCTAATCGGTTCATAAAGCTTATTAGGGTTTACTTACCCTATATATACGAAGAGAATTGAAGAAAATCGATGGGGAGAACCACCGGAAAAAGGATACAGACAACACCATTTTTCTGCTGCTGCTCACGTGAAGAAGAAGGTGAAGAACAAACAGCTCCAGCGAACTGTCGTTCATTATCGCTGGAACTGTCGCTATATTTCAGATGCTTCAACAGTTGTCTTCATCAGCTACACATATTATCTGTCCTTCTTTCCTGTACCTTGTTCTGCTCCTGTAACATGCTGAACCACCTCACTGTAACGCTTATAAGCGTATCAAATCGGCTGTGTTACTTCTTTTAAGCCATTGTAAACACTTTTTGAGCAATGAAAGATTGTTTTGAGCATATTTTCTCTACAATGAGCTAATCACCATCACTGGGACGACGGAGGAAGATTTTTCTCCGATAATTAAGTGGTATGTATTTAGTTAATTTATTTATGCAATTTATTTATGATTAATTGCCTTGATTGAAAATTGATTTAAAAGATTTTTATTAAGCAATTGTGATTCCGTTAGATGGTGCATGCCTCGGATTAGGTCCCTAGTCTTCTCTTGTATTCAGCCCAGGAATTTGGCAATTTTTCAATAACAGCAGAAACTTGAAATGTTTCGTCAATAACCATTCCTTCAGCAATTATTTCATTAATAATTTTTTGCAGCTCCAGAAACTGATCGACCACTGATTTATCATTCATCATTTTATATTCCAGAAAACGTGCAACCAAATTTTTTTTACTTCCTGCTGTTTCTGCTTCATATTTATCTTGTAGTGCAGTCCATAAATTGTAAGCATTAAAATTATCCTTAACATTGTAAAAATCATATAAAGCATCTTCTAGGCAGTTTAAGATATGATTTTGGCCATATAATTACTTCTCTTCCAACTTTCTAAGTCCTGTAATTTTTCAGGTTCATTCAGAGACTCATCAAACGGCTTCAGAACCATATCATCTAGCATGTGGAAACTCAGGAAAAATAACATTTTTGACTGCCATCTCTTGAAGTCCTTTCCAGAAAATTTCTGAGGTCTTTCAACATCAGTCTTCACCATTGTTACAGAAGTAAAATTTTAAAATTAAACAAGAATATAGAGTTAAGAATGTTGGAGAATATTCCTGTAACAGTGAACAAACCAAACAGAAGCTTGAAAATAGTTAAGGGTTAGAACAGATAACACACTTCAGACAATCACACAAGCACAGAGAGATGGAGTCGCCTGTTCAACAGACTGCCCTTAACTCGATATTTGTCAGGTACACCTTTAGAAAAGTGTTACTATACCTTTAGAGATGACAAATTGAATCTAGGATAAAACCACCTTAGCAAAACTCGTTGGCCGGTTGTGAACTTAACAGTAGAAGAAGATGAAAAAATAAACTAGTGCGCATACAAAGCAAGAAGAGGGGATAAGTCGTCAGGTCAGTGGCTGCGACTGGGGTAAGTGAAAATATAATTTTTGTTTTTCTTTTAAAGAAGAAGAAGACTGTTGATTTTTCAAACGGTCAAAATTCATTTAATTCAACATGTTTAATTCGAGATATTTAATTAAAAGATCTTGTTTATTAAACCTGATTTAATTTTATAAATACAAAACGGTCAATTATTTAATGTATAAAATTAAAATATAAAACCGTTGGATCTTTGATGGGTACACGCAGGTACTCGCAAGGCTCGCGCCAAGTCTCGCGCCAAAAGCACACGCAAGCTCCGCAAGCCCACGATGCTTCGGTGTGAAGCACCGCACATGTGTGCATTTGCCTACTAGTCCATTTCCTAAGTCCATATCCAATCCACTAGTTCTTTTTCCTTATATAGAACGTTTGTGGTAATAAGGATAAATTTCCTCATTGGTTTGCCCAATATGGGACAAACCAAAGGTTTCTTATTCACTAAGAAGTAAAAATGAATGACTTTAATTTTTCCACCTCAAGTTTGGACTAGTGACCCTAGGTCCCTTTAAGATATATTAAGTAACAAAATTAATTTTAAGTAACAAATCCATTTCTAATTCTAACATAATTCTCATTCAATACTGATTTGATTTTTCTTTTGAATGGATTTTTTTTTTGTCATCCTCAACTATTCCATGGTGTTCACAAACTGAAAATGCAACCGGAAACATAAATCAATATAGTTCATACCACGTCAAGAAAAATTAGGTCGAAAAACATCTCATAACCGATAAATTAACGCGAGGACAAAATAAAGAGTTAATCTCATGTTTTATATTTTCTTTGGAGTAACTTGTACATAAAATAAAGAGTTGATAGAACTCAGATTTTGGTCTAAACATGTTGGTCGAGAATTATTCCAAATACTAAACCCTCTCTATCTGTTTGAATTGATAGGTAACCAGCCTATGAATTCCCAACCATCCTTTTTAACGAATTAGAAGATCACATTATTGACATTATACTGCCAAGATTAATCAACTTTTTTATGAACCGACCCATTCAAGAAATGTACATGAATAAATAGTAGGTATAAATAATTCCAAACAACAATGATAAGCACATTACATACATTAGTTATAGAATAGTCATGGCTTTACTTTTAGCCGAAAAGGGTAATGGCTTCATTCAAAGGGTATTTGAAATAATTATATTTATATGGACAAAATATAGCCAACAAGGTGGATATCGATTTTATATTCAAATTTTGTGGTGTTGGTGAGAAAAAGAAGTCATAAGAGAATTTGTCATTTTCATGGAAAAAATAATAATCTTAGATTTGCAGTTGTAGTTGTAGGCAGTATATTGTTTAATGTCCTGCGGACAATGTCTTTTGAGTATGGCCCCATTTTCTTGATTTGTAAGGCAAATCTACCAAGAAGAGATTTCATGGCTTTGGAGGCAGACTTATGATGATGCATTAGGTTTTCATTCAGTGTTATTTACAAATTAGTTGGTGTTTAATCCGTGTTTATTTATTGGTAATTGTCGCTTTTTTAGAGTTGTAAAAAACATTTTCGTTACCAGGTATAATCCGTGTTTACAGAATGAATGATATTGTCGAATTAAAGGCCCTGCTGAAATATACACCAAAACCTAGTCGCATATATATAGAGATTGACAACAACTTTGATGGGACCTTGGGCACTAATGATGCTGTAAACTTTTGTTGGAAATTTAAGCTTTATGGCACAAACTTGGTACAGGCTAGTAACGGATGAGTAGACCTTCACCTTTACTTAGGAAAATGGACCTCCTGCTCAATTACGGATGAAAGCTAGTGGAGGCGGATTCAGTGGCGGAACCAAGAATGAGCTCTCAAAAACAAAATCCTAAAACCCATAATTGGTCATTGATTTGATTTATATTTAATGTTTAGTTCTCTAAATTTTAGAATTTAATCCCTCAATTTTTAAAACTTTTAAAGTTTATTCAATCCAAATTTAGAAAAAAATAATTTACGTTTTTTTTAAATCTGGTTCTGCCACTGAATAAATCAAAAAACATCGGTCAAATGTAAAAGTGATGTGACATCCATCTCATAATCTAGAAATGATAAATATTTTTAAAAAATAATGGGTCCTACCTAAATGACCATGAACCACAAATACACATTTGTCACGTCATTCTCTACATTTATGTGATGCTTTTTGGTCTAGCTTCAGTGTTTTCGGGGATAATAATAGGGCGATAGATTTTGGAATATGATATAAATATATTTTGGGTTAAAATACAAACTCTCATTCACATGTCAAATGTTAGGCAAATAAACTTTAGTTGAGTGGACAAATACTTAATTTACCGATCATGTGTATTTTAGGTCAATAATTTTTAGCCACAAATTGGATTTAGGGTCATAACGATAAATTTACAGCCTCTGGGTAAATTTGGGTCACATGGTAAATTGTGAGTAACTCTAACAGTTATAAGTCATATTGTAAATTTGGTCACTAAACAAATTGGGTCACAGACTTACGGCGTATATTTTAGAACGTTATTGTGGGGTCGTATGAATGCAGGGTAATGCAGGCAGTGGTAAAAGGGTAGCCTACTTCTAGAGAAATATTGAATTAGAGTAACTGCAGTAGGCGAGGGAACCAAAGAGTAAAGATTAAATTTACTTTTTCCTCGCCCAATTTCAACCGCAACGGGCGATTGTATCTGGTTTTGAGGCGAGTAAATGTACAGTACCAGAGGAGTTTTTCTCGTAAAATCATATATACTCGCACGCTCTCCTAAAAGGACGTTAACCCAAAATGCTTTGTTAAGAAAGCGTTTCAAAACACGGACGTTTGGTTAGAGAAGCGTTTGATGAGACGCTTGGGCAGAGAAGCGTATGATATAACGCTTGCCTAGGAGAACGCTGGTCTGCCAAATGCAAGCTAGAGTAAGCGTCTCAACCATGCATCCACTTAGGAAAACGTTGTAAATCCAAACCCTACACGGACGCTCACCTAGAATTAGCTGGACGCTCACCTAGAAGGAAGCCCTACACGGACGCTCACCTAGAAGAAAACCCTACACGGACGCTCACCTAGAAGGAAACCCTAACCCACATGGACGCTCACCTAGAGCTGGACGCTCACTACCCATACCAGACGCTCCTCTAGAAGGACGTCTATGCCATACGCGCTCTTCAGCGTGGACGTCTCAACGCTCTCGTGCGTGAAACGCTCTTCTACAATAGCGTCCAACAACATACGTCTACTTAGAGGAACGTCCGTGTCATCTCACGTTCTTCTACAACAGCGTTTTACAACAGACGTCATTTTAGTTGGACGTGCGATCATATTTATTCCAGAAACCGTTATGAAAAAAAAGAAAAAAAACTAATTTTTTTTAATATTTACTCTTTGGTATAGTCGTGTTGTTGGAGTTGCCCTTACCCTTTATACTCAAAAATGCAAATAATTCTTCCGTTTATTGAAACCCAGCGGAACGAAGAAAAAAAAAAAAAAAAAACCCAGACATCTCATATCCGTCTGGGTCGAATAAAAATAATATGCGAATCTTAGATTCATAACTCAATTTATTGAGCAGTTTTTTTGTTTTTTTAGCAATATCTTTTTCTTTTTTATAAGAAAGGAAGATATTACTAAAAATAAAAGAGAATATACCAAAAAACACAGTATCTACAAGAGGTAGAAAAAATTTAGGAGCAAAAATTATAAAAAAATCTCTAGAATCCCAATTCAGAACAAAAAGAGAAAACTTGATATATATGAGCTGAATGACCTGCCTTTGCCCAAGTGAGAATCAAACTTCCCGCCTCAAAATACAAGTTTCCTTATGTTTTAAAAGCATAATCCTTTTCGAAAGCACATTTACTACGACACTTCCATAATACCCATATTTTTTTTGATTGGAAGAGGAAATATATTAGATGTAAAGAGAATACACAAAATCTAGCTACCAGAGGTAGCAAGAAACTAAATTGAAAGAAAATTACATGAATATAGTCTCCCAATTAAGAATTGAGCTAGAGAAAGCTTAGTTCCTGCCACAACGACCCATTTCAAAACCAAAGATTTTGCCTAAATACTCAGATCAATATCAATTTTTAAATAATGTTTTCCCTCATATGTTCTACAATTTATTTCATTCCACAAGAACCATATTACTGTCGCTGGTATATACTGGTATACTACTTTGCCTGTTGAAGAAAGACCATATGATTTCTAGCACCATGCCAAATCTCTCATTGTCCGAGAAAAAACCCATGCCTAATTTTATTAGCGGTAATCAAAGACCAAACTTTAGATGCAATCTTACAATGCAACAAAATGTGTTCTATAGATTCAGTCACCTCTGCATAAAATGAAAGAATTATACAACTGCATTCCTTTATGGTGTAGCACGTCTATTATGTTGATTCCATGAATAACACATCACATAAAGAAATTTATTTAGGAGATATGTAGTTGTTCCATATGAACTAATTACTTGGAAATTCCTATGCGTATCCAACTGAAGAGATTTGATTGTAAAGATACTTTACATCAAAAACACTAAAGGGGTCCAATTTCCAACTTCTGGAATCCAAAAGTATATTTGGAACAGGTGGATATGTTCCAATAATACTTACTGAATTTGCCATCTTCCTCAATATCATTTAATCTACGTTTGAAATAAAAAACCCAATCGTGTTCAGGACTCACAAACTCCACCAACATGGCAGTTTACTCCTGCATAATACCCATATTACTGCTGCCAGTATGAGCGTCCAGATAAAAAAAACAAACGATATAAATCCATAGAATACCAACACCAAGCAAGCCCAAACATGGATTTAGGGAATACCCATGACCAACCACCTTTTGGGGTTAAATTCCGCCAACTCTCCTAGCCACTATGCAATGCAACAATATATTTTTACTGGACTCTTCTTTATCTCAGCAAAGAATACATAACTTGTTTAACTGTCTGCATACCCTTACTCAAAAGTCCATCGATAGTGTTCTTGGCGAAACAAATAGGAAAACAAATTTGATCATAATTTTTCACGATTCGATCGACAAAATAAGCCATGGTAACATTGAGAAAACTCATGTCTACATTGCTTACGAATTTATCAATTTGATTGAATATAAAGATTAAGTTGATTACATGACATACTTGAGTATATATACTCAACTGAATTCTCTCGACTCTCTCTAATACTCTTAAACCTCACACGTACATATCACACACTCATAATTCATACACTCTATTATATTACCCTCCCTCAATCTCAAGTGGTCTGTAAAAAGACAACTTGAGATTGCACACACTCACAATTCACACTCGATTATAAGTTGATGCAGTAGGACTATTTGGTGCAGAAGAACATGTGAGGAGTATAAAAAGAAGGATACAACAACATGAGTTGAAGAAGATATAACAAGGAGTAGTCCAGAATTATTAGCAAATTATGTAGTATTAGGTATAAAGCAGGATATCAAATAAAGTGGCAGCATCATTTGGTAGAAAAACAGGCAAACTGAATAGTCGTGACAGGTGAAAAGTAGTTGGTGTAGTTGAGACAGAGGATACATACCATGAACATTAGGTTGACAGGAATTTCTCAAAACACCAGGTGAGTCTGACAGTAGAAAATACAGGTCATCACTAAACTGAAGTAAGTGACATCCATATAGATAGTTTGGAACTAAAAAGAGTAGAACCAAAGTTGTTGCAGCACTAAATTATTACCTTGCAAGCTTTAAGCTGAAGTATAACAGGATGCACACTCACCAAACACCAACACTCATATGAAAAGTAAAAACACAACACCATTATCATCATAAGAAAACACCATTAGTAGCATTGCGTCTAGCAGAAACCAATAAGATGACAAATCATATCCAAACAATATTGCAGACAACCCCTGATTATTATCCTGCTAATTCAAAACAGATTTCCAACTTTAAGATCTTGCAATCTGGGAGTCTGGGACCTTCAGGAAGTATCTCACTCTTATTACAAAACCTCTTGTTATGATGCACCAACAATGATTATCCAACACTCAACTGTACCAACTCCAACTACCATTATCAGCTACAATCAATAGTGAAGATATAAAGTCTTCAACTGTGTTATTCATTTACATAAGAAACCTAAGCTAAGATAGAAAACATTAACAAGAAAGGATAAAGAATAACAGGCTACATTCACAATTGAATGTAGACTCAACAAAGAGAACTCCAACTTCTAAATCAGTACCAAACCAATTTCAAATCCATTCTTCATACTCAGTTCCACCATTGAATCACCTAAGACATTCAACACAACACAAGTGATGACTGTTTTAAAATAAGAATTAAGAAACGAGGATGAAGATGAAGATGGGCAATTTAAGTACTATATTTGTGCAACAGAAATCCACCATCAAAAATCTCAACCTTCTACTGAATCCATTGAGTGGAACAACTTTAAGTCTTTATCTAACTAACACAATGTAAGAGACTCAAACATGCTCAGACACAATTGGCATCAAGAATCAAAAACAGTAAATATTGATTAAAGAACTGGCAAAATTGAACCAGTTAATGATGAAAAACAGTTTAGGAAGAGGATATTGAATCTTGTTGAGATAGTGATGTAAAAATTGAACACATAAAATCGGGTTTGAAGTAATCAAGAGATATAAACGGAGATTACCAGCATTGATTCGATTTACCAGTTGAGATTGAGAAATCATGAACCAACCGAAATCTAATTTGAAATTAAAAAACCAATTGAACGAAAGAATCGAATATTAATTGAAATGACTCATGCCATGATGATTGAATCTCAAGTTCCTCAATTTTTTTGGCTTGAAGCTCTAGCTACATCAACATACCTAATCAACCGTCTTCCTACCAAAATTCTTAATCACAAAATCCCTTTACAAACACTAGCTACCCAAGCCACAATACCTTCTATTCTAACCTTACCACCCCGAGTTTTTGGTTGTTCCGTGTTCATCCATATTCCAAAAACAAATAGAAACAAACTTGATCCGTGCGCAGAGAAATGTGTCTTTGTGGGGTATGCCATGCATCAAAAAGGGTATCGTTGTTATAATCCAGTCACTCATCGCGTCCATGTCACTATGGATTGTGATTTCTTAGAGTCTGAATATTTCTTCTGCCACCAACCTAGTGTTCAGGGGGAGAGAGTCAGTGAATCACTAAGTTGGTTAAGCAATCTAAGTTGTTCTGAGACTGTTCTAACAAAGAAGGTATATGGAGCCACCGTAATTTCCTCTTCCAACATAGACTAGTTGAAGGACCACTACACGCAATCAATGAATCTACTTCGAATGACGTCCGACAAGAGGTAAATGTGTCGTATACTGATGATTTGTCCTTTGATTTATATAATGCCACTAATCATGATGACATCTTAGTACCGGAACCAGAAGAGCCGGAGGAATTTACCCTACCTTCGAGAAAAATAGAGGTGTGCCGCCTAATCGATTCTCACCAGAGCATGTATCCCGTGCTTCATGGTATCCAGTAAATGTAGTCAGGGGGAGATTTGTTGGTGTTGCAAAGGAATTCTCTGTCACTCTCCTTTCAGAAAATATTCCAAAAACAGCTCAAGAGGCAAGTAAGAAGATTGAGTGGCAAGAAGTTATGAATACAGAAATGAAAGCACTTGAGAAAAACGGCACATGGGAGAAATGTATGCTACCAGCAGGAAAGAAACCATTTGGTTGAAGGTGGGCCTTTACCATCAAAATATAAGGCTAATGGAACCATTAAGCGGTACAAAGCAAGACTAGTAGCCAAGGGTTATACACAGACATATAGCATCGACTACTCGGAAACTTTTTCCCCGGTTACAAAAATTGATATTATCAGGGTGTTATTTTCGGTAGCAGCAAATAAAGACTGGCCACTTCATCAGTTCGATGTCAAGAATGCTTTCCTGCATGGAGATCTGGAAAAAGAGGTATATATGGAAGCACCACCCGGGTTCTCGGATGAGTTCCGAAGAAATGAAGTATGCAGGCTTAAGAAAGCTTTATATGGGCTTAAACAATCTTCTCGTGCATGGTTTGGGAGTTTTACAATGGCTATGAGGCGATATGGGTACAGACAGAGCAATGCTGACCACACCCTGTTCTTTAAGAGGAGAGGAGATCTGATTACTTGTCTGATTATATATGTTGATGACATGAGCATAACAGGAAGTGATGAAGAAGAAATTACACAACTTCGAAAAATTCTCTTTACAGAGTTTGAGATGAAAGATCTCGGTGGACTAAAATATTTTCTAGGGATTGAAGTTCTGCGATCAAGAGAAGGAATTTACATCTCCCAACTGAAGTATATACTAGACTTGTTGGATGAAACTGGTATGGTGGATTGCAAACCCAGTGATACTCTGATGATGGTGAATCACGAACTCAAGATGATTCAGGGAGCTGATCTAGCAGATCGGAGAGAAGTACCAGAGGTTGGTGGGAAAACTAATATATTTAGCCCATACTAGACCACACATTGCTTACGATGTTGGAGTAGTAAGTCAATTTATGCACCAACCTCAGATAGATCATATGGAAGCAGCCATGAGGATAGTACGATACCTTAAGGGCACTCCAGGAAGAGGTATCGTATTCAGAAAGAATGGACACCTGGATGTTGAGGCCTTTACTGATGCTGATTGGGCTGGTAACCCAAATGATATACGATCCACTGCAGGGTATTTTACCTTAGTTGGAGGGAACTTGGTCACTTGGAGAAGTAAGAAATAGAAAGTAGTAGCACTATCGAGTGCAGAAGCAGAGTTCTGGGGCATTGTAAAGGAATCACAAAGATTCTTTGTCTAAAGAAATTGATGAATGAGATGGGGTTTTCCACTAAAGCTTCTGAATCAGTTGATGTGTGACAATAAGACGGCAATCAGCTTTTCAGAAAATCATGTACAACATGACAAAACCAAACACGTAGAAGTGGATCGGCATTTCATAAAAGAGAAGATCGAAGACGGCATTATTGAGCTACCCTTTGTGAGATCTAAGGATCAGTTGGTAGACATTCTCACAAAGGCAGTTACTGGAAAAATATTTGAATCAATATTGTCCAAGTTGAGCATTGGAGATCCCACTACTCAACTTGAGGGGGAGTGTTAGAAGTTTGGTATTATACGATGAGTTTTCTAATTTAGGCTTAGGTTTAAGTTTAGAAATGGTTTCTATATTCTAGTGATTTCCTAGTTTGAATAAGTTTCTTCCTAGATAAGTTACTTTGCTATATAAATAGTTTATAGTAGGTGTGGATCTAAGAACACAGATCAATACATATCACATTAATAATATATAGAGTTTTGTGTTTCAACAAATACGCTACTGTTCCCGTGCTTCGTAAGTCTAACTGAAGTGCTAAACCCTAATCTGATCCTCTTTCATTATTAAAACTTTCAAGATAAAAATTTGTATACTATTTTCCCTCGTTGTGTTTTTCGTAGAAACTATATACATATCAAAATAATTGGTACATGTTTCTACACATTCCAGCTAGGCATCGTTGATGGTTTCAATAGTCTTTCTGAAATCATTTTATTGTGTATGTGAAAATGTATGTATACAGTGATGTCCGGGGATATAAAAGCCGAAATGGTGACAAGAGCACTGCAGAATGGTGCTGGTTATTATCTGTACAAGCCTGTAACTTACTCCGACGTTGAGAAACTATGGCAGCATATTATTAGAAGCAAGGTAGACCCGAAGGGGTACGAAAAAGATATGGAACAAACAGGAAGTTTTTGTCAAGATTCATCGAGAGAAAAACATAAGAGTACTAGTAGGATTGCTGTATCATCATCTGATTATAACGAAGGAAACTCAAGAGTTCAGGAATCAAGGAAGAGGAAGGAACCTTCCAGAGAACAACCAGGGGATGGTAAAAGAAGTGGCGCTCGGCCTGCCGCTCAAAAGAAGCGAAGGGTTATTTGGACTGCTGAATTACACAATCACTTCCTAGATGCCATTGAAAAATTAGGCGTCGACAGTAAGACTTTGCCATCATTCTCTATCTTGGAATAGTTTATCTAACATTCATGATTTTTTTATTTTTTTTTCATCATGTGTATCTCTCTAACCCTGATTATAACAATGGCTGTTTTATTTTGATGAATAGAGGGTGTGCCAAAGAGAATACTAGAGTACATGAAGGTCCCTGGCTTAACCAGAGAAAATGTTGCTAGTCATTTACAGGTTTGTTTACAAGTTACATTTCTATTTGCAAAGATCAAACATGATATGAAAATTTACTTTTTCTTTGATCGATATACCGAAATCAATTTCATTTAACACGAAAATATTTGACTACTTTCAATGACAGATTTTAGGCAAGCATGCATGTATTTAAGTTCTTACACACGTTGTATAGATTCTATATATCAACCACATCTTTGTTTATGTAAAGATTAAGAATGTTGGTCATCTAATCACTAATCGTATGATTTAGTTTCTGTTTTCAAGCTAATCAGGTAGGATATTTGATGATTCAATAGAATGAATAGTAATTACAATAGAATCTATGGTTAATTTGATATGTTCTTAGTTCTACCATCACTACATATGGTATATACATATAGAGGGAAAAGCATCTCATTGTTAGTAATTACTAGGAGAATATCGCGTCAATATAATTGCATGTCATTAACGAGTCTTTGATGATCCTTCGTATCATTATATGTTTTTGGAATAATAATAATTTTCTAGTTTCCCGAATCTTTTCCTGAATGTTTTTTTAAATAGGAGATCCAATGGTCCTCATCCAAACTCTCTATCATTGGGATGGTAAAAGATAAAGGTGGGTCATCCTTTTTGTCTCAGTCGGGAGAAAATTCAGGAAAAAATCTTCAGGGAAACTAACATTTCCGATTCTTATATGTCTCCTATATCTAAACCGGAAATGCTAGTTTCCTCGAAGATTCTTTCCCGAACTTTCTCCCGACTTGAGATAAAAAAGATAGCCCATCTTCATCTTTTACCATTCCAATGATAGAGAGTTTAGATGAAGACCATTGGATTCCCTATTCGGGAAAATATTCGGGAGAATCTTCGGGAAAACTAGCATTTCCCAATCTAAACAGTGTCAATACATTAAACGGTACCTTAAATTAGTAAAAAGAACCTCGGCTTTCGTGGCATCTGAATACCACGTGATCAAAAAGATTTATAAAATTTTTTTTGAGTTTTTTTTCGACCGATGTAGCAGCAATAAACAATATAATACCCATTTTATTTATTTTCTAAATATAGTATTTTTTGTTTATATTTTTCAGAAGTACAGGATTTTTGTTAAAAAGCTTGTGGAGAACAACCGATATATCGAGCCAAGTACTGTCAAGTCCTTAGCCAGTAGAGCATTTCACTCTAACTTTGCTGCAGATGCACCTATGCAAATGAGTTTACCGGAAAACTTTTCCCAAAAAGCACCCAAATACTCATTTGGGTCATTCCGGTCGGGATCAGAAGATGGTGGAAACTTTCAGGGTCTCAACACTCAAACCCACACTTTACATCGTGGTGCTTCTATGGTCGCTGCAGGATTTCAACTTGGGCAATCATCAATCACTTCCAGCATGAACAACAACAATGGGTTGATGGCATCGGCACAACAACCGTGGCATACAACTAGTGTTGCTGCTGGAAATGCATCGTCATTTAATCCTCAAAACACTGTTAGCATCGCTAACAGCAACCAGAATGCTGTTACAATTAGTCCATCTCAATCGAATCTAAACATGTCTATGGGTGGAGGAAGAAGTGGTAGGGGTACCATGAGGCTGGTTCATCAGCAAAATCTAATGAGGTGGAGAAACAATGTCCAAAGTACTGAACTACTTAATACTGGCACTCGTAGCGGTAGTGTCTTCGAAAGTGGCAACTTTCAAAGGCATAACACTAATGCAATAGTGGGAAATATGGAAACAACTGGAAACATCGCTTCGTCATCCGTTGGTAATTCTGCCCAACCCTCAACCCTCTATTCAAACAACTTCACGGGAATTCGGATTATCAACGATGGTACCAACTCTCATGGAACGCTACATATTGGTCCTATTGTTAGTAAGCCCTCAAACGACAACAACATCGACAACATAGACTATAGCTTCACTAACATGCCAACATCATCAGTAATGGAAGTACCTGGTCTGATTCCCGAATTTGCCACCATGCAATCATCTTATTCTGCAGCAAAAGTACCAAACCCGATCCCTGATTACCTGAACAGGCAGCCATCCTCAGGTGCAGCAATGGAAGTGTCTAATGATCCGATCCCCCAATCTTCTTGCATGACTACTACTGGTTTTACTGCTCTTCAAGATGAAGCTTCTTTTGGTGGTGGCACTATTCTGAATGCAAATCATGAATCCATAGCCCCGCAGCAAGAAACTCAAGTACCAATTGAACCAGCGGCACCAGCACCATTGGTACCAGAGGCTCAACAGCCAGAGCAGGCCGAGGAAGACGAAGAATATCCGTTTGAAGGATTATATGATCTAATAAGGAACGATTCTAACCTTGGAAGTTTACTTCCTCCTTTGATGGACAACGATGATTTTGCAGATTTCTTCCAGGATTTTGAGCAATCTAATACTGATCAGGCATGTTTTCATACACATTTTTCGTGAATATATTCTTTATAATAATTATTTGATTTCATTACTTTCTAGTTTTGACAGTAAAGATCTTGGTCTTAATTAGTTATACTAATCAATGACTTTCTAAATTACATTGATAAATGCAGGGAGGAGCAATGTGTGGTGGCGAGGATTTTCTCAACCCTGACTTCGATATAAGTCCGTGTGGAGCGAATAATGGTGACAATGACGACATATTCCAGTTGCAATAGGTGCAGATATCCATGGAGGTCGATGGCGGCGCAGGAAGTTGTGCCCATGCTTGTATCAATGATGGATCCCGCTGTGCATTCAGCTGTGGAGAAGCAACTAGTAGCCATATTCAAGACAATCTTAATAATCTGCTGCTAGCATTGTGGTTTTTTATTGTTGTTTATTTCTGAACCTATTTGTTTTTGTTATCTTAATATAAACCATTTTATTTATCCACCGTAAAACCTTATGCGATCTTTGTCCCAGGAAAAATGGTATTTTCATTTTATTCTTTTTTATCTAAAAAATAAAAATATCATTTTTTTTGGGACGGACGAGATTCGACGATCTTTCTTTTAGAAAAAAAAATTATCCGACAAGCGACAACAAATCTGGAGGTTCATTAATGGGTTTATAGCCTAATAATAGGCCCATTAATGGGTATAACCGAAGAAAGAAAGAACTTCCTTTTATGTTCTCCACTTCCTTACAGGAATCAGGATGGTTTATAGAAACAACTTGCTTGTAGGTTTTTAGAAGGATGAAGGGGTTTGAACACCATGCAAAAGCTATAAATAGATGACTTATCCTCCCATAAACATACATACACGTTCACAATTCTCGTCTCTGCTTCCTCTCATCAAGGTCTTGTTTAATTCATCAACTTAAGCTAAGAAGAAGATATGGGTTTCAGTAGCAAAGCTTTGGTTTTCTTCCTAGTATCTATGATTGCAGCAGCTTCTTCGTCAATGGCTGAAACTTATAATGTTGGTGATGCTTCTGGTTGGACAATCATGGCAGATGTCAATTACAATGAGTGGGCTTCTTCAGAGACTTTTCATGTCGGAGACACCATCCGTAAGTTTCTTCTTTTTATTTTTTATTTCTTATCGATTTTTATCTCTTAGAATCTTAGCTAGTTTTTTGTTTCATCTTTTCTTAATGTTGTATACGATTTATTTGTTTGTTTTAGGTTTCGTCTACAGTCCTGAATACCACAATGTCTTACAAGTGACAGCTTCGGACTATGAATCGTGTACTGCAACAGCTCCACTCGCCACCTACGCTACAGGAAACGATTCTATTCCAATCATGGGGGATGATGATCATTACTATTTCATCTGTGGTGTCCCTGGTCACTGTGAAATGGGCCAGAAGGTTGACATTCAAGTTGCTGAATCTACAGTACGCGCTGCCCAGGCTCCAGCTATTTCACCACCCTCAGCACCAACTTTAACTCCACCACCACCCTCTAAATCTTCTGCCTCTTATCTTCTGTCTAGCAGTCTTCTTGTCGGTTTAGTTGGTGCCGCAACTTATCTTATTTCTATGTACTAGTTTTGGTTAAATTCTTTAAGACTATTAACAGTAGGGATTTTTGTAGTTTTTTCAGTATGGCAATCATGGTATGCTTGATTTGTAAGAAACTTTAATCTGATTAGGATTATTATGGAATTTATTATTGTTTTTATTGAATTGCGACGAAATAATTTTATGTTGTTTATTATTGAATTGCGTAGTTTTAATAGTTTTATGTTGTTTTCTGAAACAAGCCAATCTAACAGACACAAAATAGATGCATATGTAATGAAAAAAAATATATGAATGGAATTTTGAGTCAACTCTCGCGGCACCAAAAAGTTTATGCAGTAATATTTACAAAAACTATGAAATTCAATAGCAGAATCATAGAACAGGATTACTAAGATAATGATTTTTCGAATATGTCCTTGAGATTTCTTGGATCCATCTAAGCCTCCTAGAGTGATCTCTCAGAGATTCTTCATCACCAAAAACCTCACATCATCTAGGGCCTAGTGCAGTAATAACAGTATCTTCAACTGCATACATGTTGAAAGAAGCACAAACTGGGATATTCAGTATCCATATCCAACTAGGCTCAGATCAGTAGAGGTTTGGAATTGTTTCATGACCCATTAATGGGTTCCTAGCCCATTACTAAGGTTGCAAGTTGCAGCGATTAGAAAGTTCAAAGAAATTAATCAACCAATTCCACTTCCTTGTAGGAATCAGAACGGTTTTAGAAAACAAGCAGTGATTTGGACACAATATAAGAGCTATAAATAGATGATACTAATAAGCTTAGACTCCCACAAACATATACATTCACACTTCTTTCTAGGGCTATCAATGGATACCCGAATACCCGGACCCGACCCGGAACCGGATGAATCGGGTCCGGGTCCCAAATCTGGACCCATTAGTGATTTTAGATCCTAACGGGTAGGAACCGAATAGACCAGATAGTATACGGTTCCAACCGGGTCCTATCCGTCGGATACCCGCGGGTATCGAGTAACTACTGTAGAGGGTAATTTTATAAAATCAGATAACAAAATTAGGTCATATATATAGAAAAATCAAATCTCATTCTCACTTCGTTTAATTCTTGCCGTTTCTGTCTGAGAATAAGAGTAGAACACTACTACTTCATTCACTTCACTTCACCACCTCCACCTGTTCGATGTTACTGCTGCACTTCACTATCTTAATTAGTCTATGCAGAAACAAATTTCAAATGTTGTTGAAACAAAGTTATGTAGACATCTATGCTCCCATCACCATCAAGTGAAGGAACTAAATACACCACAACACAGCACCACCAAATTAATCCGACCACAACACCACCATCTTCTCTCATTCTCCTTGAATCCAGATCCACTTTCTCCGGCAGTAACACTTGATTTCAAACAACCCATCGGCTGTTCACCAGGAGAAACAAAAAATAAACCATAATCTTCGCGAATCTACTCCCAAATCTTAGCTCATTATGTCGATCTTTGGTTAGTTTCTGACTTTCTGTAGCTCTGTTCATTTTCTGTTTTAGCGAATTCGATTGGGGTTTTTATTTGATAGTTCATTTTCTAGGGTTTGTAATTTCCGAATCTTATATGATCATAATAGGGGTTTTTATTTGATAGTTCTTTTTTCTTTTCTATGTTGGTGAAATCTGTATTGAATACTTTTTAGTTATGACCTGTGAATTTTTATGGCTGCATATGTATGATATCTTTACAGCATTTTTCTGCATCAGATGTAGTGTGAAGGTGTGCCCAATCTTGTAACAATTGTGGTAAAACCGTAACCATCACATATCAAGTGATTAGCCATGGTGCATAATATCATTCCTCCACAGCTATGATATGTTACCTGAAATAAAATTAAACTGTAACCATCACACATCAATTAGCCATGGCGCATGATATCCTAGCAAGCTGAATTTGTAATAAGGTTGCACACAACCTGCATGGTGATCGGCCAACCATATATTTAGCCGACATTTTGATACTTTGCTTATGAACCCCTTAGTCATTTTTGCTCGAGCATACAATTTTTTTTCGGGATCATATTTGTCTAAGATCCAAAACAGAAAGGGGATATAATCTGTGTCACCCATTGATGATCTTGTTTCATGTTTATCTATTGCCTGGGTTCTGCTTGGTTACTATGATGGAGTGCAGCAAGATAGAGTTCAGCTAAATAATTTCTGGGATACTGAATCCTTTCTTGTTTTTGTTAGTTGTATTTACGCAAATGAATATGGATAGAGGTATTAAGCTGTTTCTGAGATACTGAATCTTGTCTTGTTTTTGTTAGTTGTATTTGCGCAAATGAATATGAATAAAGGTATTAAGCTTGTTTATGAGATACTGAATCCTGTCTTGTTTCTATTCTGGGTTCATTCCTAGCCTGACTACGACGTAACGGCTCTTCTCAATATGACTTAGTCACCCTATTTTAAATAATGATGCAAGAATTTCTTTTATTTTTTTTCTTTACTTGATACATTTTCGATTGCCAGCATTCACTATCCTCTCATTCGAATGTCAACTTCTTTAAGTTAATTGTGGTATCAAATAGTATAGATTCTAGAACTTCTCAACTACCTTGTTTTTAATTACAGTTGATCAAACAAGATAAGCTATAATGAATCCCTGATTAGTATTTTTTTAGTTAAGAGAATCAGTGGATAAATGATAGTATGGAATACCTAATTACAACTTATGATATTGCTAGTCTTTCTATACTGGTAGCTAGTAAGCTAGGTGATGTAGTCTATTGCCAAAACTGAGATCAATCTTTTCCTTGTTGCTTAGGAAGCTGGATGTTATTGTTTACTGCTTTTCTTTTTGTTTAAAATGTTTACTGGTTGTTTTCATTGGTTGACGTTGCGTTTATGTATACCTTAACTCGTTTGTGCAGGTTTACTATTAAATTACTTGGAATTTGTGGATTGGAATGACCTTTTCTTGTGAGCTGCATTACTAGTCAAAAGCGGAGTATTTATTATTTTCCTATCTCTTCTTTCACCTTTTCTTCCTATTTTTCTATGTTTGTATTACGAATTTCTTTTTTCTATATTTATTTTGATCATAACTGAAGGGCTAAATCAGGCTGTTGTTGTTGGTCCAACAAAGGTAAGGCATTCAATTCAGTTTGGTTACCAGATGTTGGCCTCCCACAGAACCCAAGTTGTCCAACAAGTGCTCCCTCTGGAACAGGAAACTCCCCTCCTGGTTCAATGAACCTATCCCAGCTTGCTGCTGGTTCTGCCAGCCCAACATGTCAATAACTGGAGGAAATGGTTTTAGTTGGTTGCATTCTGGATTTGGTACAGGAAGCAAACTTCCTTGATTCAAATCGACTCCATAGCTTACATCAGGTAGGTTCATAGATTGATTTTGTCTACCCAAAAAATGTGAATTCAAGTTGCGTTGATTCCACTGGGGGGCTGAACTTGGCTGCGTCTATGTATACCTTAACTATGTACTGTAATTTTTCTAACTTTTGTTTAAGAGTTATGCTAAGACAGGAAGTGGGTACTATGTACTGTAATTTTTCTAATTGTGTATGCTTACTAAAATGAGTCTCCTTTTGGAACCGTTAACTACCCGGACCCGACAATTACCCGCTGTTTTAGTAAGATCCGGTTATGGGTCCATAGAATTAGGAACCGACCCCGGAACCATTAGGACCCGGAACCGACTAAAATATCAGGGTCCGGGTCCTATGGTACCCGGGAGGACCCGGACCCATTGACAGCCCTACTTCTTTCACTCTGCCTCCTCTCATCTAAGTCTTGTTCATTTCATCAACTTAAGCTAAGATATGGGTTTCAGTAGCAAAGCATTGGTTTTATGTGTAGTAGCTACGATTGCAGTTTCATTTGTTGTTTCGTCAATGGCTGCACCTTATACTGTTTTTGGTTGGACATGGTTTACCAATTTCCATAACTGGACTTCTTCAAAAACTTTTCAGGCTGGAGACATCATTGGTAAGTTTCTTCTTTTCCATTTCCGTCCATCTGTAGATGTTAAATCCTAGCTAGTTTTGCATAATATTTTCTCAATGCATTTTTTTGTTGTTTGTTTTAGGTTTCATCTACGATCCTGGATACCACAATGTCTTACAAGTGGCATCTTCAGAGTATGACTCGTGTACTGCAACAGGTCCGCTCGCATCCTACACGACAGGGAACGACTCTATTCCAATCATGGGGAATGATGATCACTACTATTTCATCTGTGGTGTCCCTAATCACTGCATTTTGGGCCAGAAGGTTGACATTCAAGTTGCTAAATCTACAGGACGCACTGCAACTTATCTTTTTTTTTATGCAGTAGTCTTGCTTATAAGTCTTGTTATGGTTATAATTCTTCATGACTTTTTACAGTAAAGATTTTACAGTTTTTCTAATGCAGTGATTATAGTATGCACTTGATTAGTAAGAAACCAAAACAATCTGATTACAATTTTTATTGAATTTATTAATGTTTTAGAGTAATTTTGATAGGCTTATGTTCTTTTCCGAAACAAATCAATCTAACAGACACAAAATAGATGCATATAAAGATATGAATAGATATTTCAGTTAACCCTAATGGTACCGAAAAGTTTATGCAGTAATGTTACAAAACTAAGAAAGATTACACTTTTTGGCTTGTCATACTAATGTCAAGAATGAAACTCATAACCATTTCTTCAATCAAACTATCAAATTAAATTTTCCTTGTGATTTCAGTGATGCGTCTCTCCTAAGATAATGTTGTAGCATTTTCCAGTATTTCACCAAATTAGACTCTGATATGCTCATCAGAAAACTATTGTAGCCTGTAGCCTAAACAGAACTCACTTATAACATTCAAACTTCAACTTGAACCTACTTTAATTCTAGTCAAGCGTAGAGCTCACAGTAACAGCATCTTCGGCTACATACTTACGCTGAAAGAAACGCAAACTAAGTGTTGGGTATCTACTAAACCCCTATCACCCTATAGGTTTATGTGAACTTCAAAACATAAAACATGCACATTATGCAATTCAATATTTAAGAACTTGGTAATGCAAACAGATATTCACTACTCAGTTATAGATTTTGTGTCATGTATTTTGCATACAATGCAAATGTGTAAATCAATGTTTTCGGCACATATACTCGTGTTAATGTTGTAAATTCTTTCTAAGTTCTCCCTTTCCTCATTCAACAATGCCATTGCTTTCCTATTCTCTAACTACAAGCAGTCAAATATAATCATCTTAACTACAAGTCATTACCTCTACAAAGAGCTCTAAAACGCACAAGTTCATACTATGTGAAGAATCTAAGACCACTTCAATTTGAACAAAGCAATTATTTCATTAATACACATTTACAAAAGGGGGAAAACACATGAACACAAAGAAACAAAATAAAAAATTAGGGTTTAGGGTTAAAGAAATTGACCCCAAATTAGAAGATTCCACCTTGAATAATTCAGGCATGAAACTGATAAATCAACTCCAATGATCTTAATCTTGTTGCTTGAGGATCAAATTCATCTTCAAAACCTTGAACTAATACAACCCCATTATTAATAGTATTATCACTATTACAAATATCATTATAATAAATTCTTTGATCAAACCCTTGAATTGATGAAGGAGATGATAAATTCCGTTTCCGTCTTTTATTACTATGAATAACACAATTCTTCATCCGTTCTTCAACTTTATCAATAATAAATTCAGAATCATCTTCTTCATCATCATCATCATCATCTCCAACTTGCATTGGTTCAGCTTCGTCATCGGCATCCCCACCACCACCACCACCACCAATGGCTGAAGATACAGAATTTTCTAATTGGGGTTGTTGTTGTAGGGAAGAATTGAAATTGGAAAGGAAAGAAGTGAGTTGATTTTGAGTGTTTTGAAGAGATGAATAAATTTGGAAGATTTGAGTTTGTTCTATTGCGTTTGGTAATTGTTTTGCCATTAAAGTAGCTTTTTCTAGGGATGCGATTACTTCTGTTAATGGTGGTGGAATCTCCACTGGTAATCTCTCCATTACTGCAGACCGGCTATGTCTCTTCTTCTCTAGTAGTTTTAGATTTTGTGTCATGGTAAAACGAAAAAAACGGTTGAACCGGTCAATACCGGCCGTACCGGTCAAACCGGTACAGTCCATACCGGCCGATTTTTTCGATCAAATATCGTTTATCGGTATACCGGATTTCGTCTCACTTTTTGACCGAAGCCGATAAAACCGACGGTATACCGACCGTACCAGCCGGTATGAACTACACTGCTCTCAAATCTTTAACTTTCACTTTGGGACTATGTAGACAGACATTTTCAAGGCCGGCCAACGAGAACGTTACCACGTGATTTGTGCACATGACATATCCATTAACCCTACAGGTATTTCATATATGACATCACATGTAAGTTATCCTCGTAAAGTACAATTTCTATATATTTTCTTCATCGAAAAATGACGTGTTGGATGAAAAGACATCTTCCAAGCGAATCTCAAATTTTATAGGTTCACTAGAGGATGTCTTAATTTTCTTTTGATATATCTAATTTTTAGTCAAGATATGTTCGGTTTATATGTGGCTTAACAATTTTTTATTTAAAACATAACCATTGAAGAAACTCTAAGACCATCAGTTTTTAAGACAATGTCTTGAAGAGCAAGGTACTTCGGATAATTTTGTCATGGAGTTATGGAGCAGATTCTAGGTCACAATAGTAGATTTTAGTTTACAATTTACTGTTAAGGTGTAGATACTTGGTTAATGAGCAAATTTGGGCTATTGGGTAGATTTTTATCATAAAGGAACTTAGAAATCTTGGATTTCAGGGTGGGTTTCGGTTTATAGGGGAAAATAGTAGGATTATGAATTCAAATTTTGGCCGCGAGGAAAAAATTTAACCCGTAGGATGATGTTTGGACGACGAGGCACATTTTTATACCATTAGGACCTTTTTTTATTTAGAAATTAAGTAAATTATGGATTTTTTAAGCAATAGTAAGTTTTTGGTTCACACTGTAAATTCTAGGGTTTTTTTTTCTTGTAATAGGAAAAACGTCTTCCGTGAAATAAAAGAGAGTTTAATAAATTATTCTGGTTAGTTTGGATTAGAACTTCAGACCTAGCAAATATAGCAATAGAGTTTGTTGCATCGTTGCATCTTTGTTGACATAAAAACTAGTCCAAGACTTAAATAAACTAAGAAAATTTAGAGCATTAATGATGTTGTTGTAGTTCATGTCATAACATATGGACTTCCATGCAAAATATTCACCATGTTTGGAAAGTCTACTTCCAAATGAATATGCGTAATTCCGTTATCTCTCGTCCGTTAACAACTTTCCATAGAACTTTAGCATTTCCTTGTTTAGGATCTAATGCTTTTGAAAACTGGCATCGCACTCAACAGCAAGTACCTGGTGAATTTTTACAAAAAAGTTCAATTCCAGAAATACCTGAATCAGTAATACGTGATGCATCAAAGTTAATTTGTTCAACATTTTCCAACGGACTCTCATGGTTAGATACAATATCATTGAGACAAACTTGCATTTATAAGACTAGCAATTCAATCACAAAGATGAGTTTTAATTACTCTTGATAGATTATTCTCAATATTATGCAAATTATCAAATTTATTTGAACATCTTGATTTCCAGATATGCCAAGCGAAGAAACTGACGCAATTCTCCATTTGTTCATCAACTTTATTAATGATGAACTCGAAATCTTCTTCAGCATCTCAACTTCCACCAAGTATATTTGTAACACCTTAATCTATGGTGTGTATCCCTTGTTGATGATTTCTTACCTTATAGGTACATTTGCAGCTGGTATTTGTGATCTTATCACTTTAGCGATATCAGTGTTCTAAATCGATAATTCTTATCACTTCACAATTATGTTTGTGGAGCACAAGAATCAATATGAGACAGAGTGGGAACACACCACGATATTTCCTGTCATTCCCTTAGAGAATCATTTTTGTTATCTCCACCTAAGGATGTGTAAACTGTCTCATCATAAGTGACAATCCGCAAATCGAGCAGTTAAGAGATCGCCTGCCAAAGGTTTCAAAATACAAATGATTGTTTGGAATCCATATCTAACATAACTACTTAATCGTTTTATTGACCCATCATAGTACGATGTGGGGTCGTAATAGAACATGTTTAGCACAACCAAAAATAATACATAAGAATAAAAATATCAGTCTTATATCCAGTTACCAACTGGTACGCAAAAAATAGTTGCTCTAAAGTGGGTTGTAAAAAAAAAAGTAAAGACGCGTGTAATATTGTGTATCCTCCAAGCAATTATATATATGCAGTTGGTATGTACAACCTTTATAAGCCTTAGAAACCATTTATAATCTTTGATGGTAGCCTCTACGAGACCATATATGGGGTATAAGATATTCTGCATTGATCTTGTTAAATATGCAGTAAACATCAAATCCTTTTGATGTAAACTATCTAGCGTTAACAAAAGAGGATAGCCCCTACATGTATAATATGTGCTAGGAGTTTTTCCAACGTATTATTTCTCGTGAAAAATAATTAATGCAACATATCGAAGCATCCACCAAAGCCATAAATTACTTGAATAACACATATTCTACATGGATATGTTCATAAATATCACCTTGTTTCCTTTATAAGTATGAGTCATTTACCATTTGCATCTTAGGATGGTCTCAATCCCGTGTTACTAAAAAAAGACTTTGTAAACTGAGTGACATATTTTATTACTTTAAAAGCATAATATGAGGGGAGGTGGTACTTCCAGTATTTTACAAAATGTTGATTGTGAGAGACGCCGTCACTTTGCATTCTTTTAATGTTTGTAATTTCCATTTTTGGTTCACTCAAATAAAGTGATGTCCATTTGAGTTCTTTCAAAATAGAACATCATGTCACAATGAAAGCGTTTTTATGGTTATGTCAAAACCTAAATGAGTCAATCCCCAATATTATATTGTCGACGACGATTGGATTCAATTATGCAAGTATTAGTGATTTATAGTTCACTAGATTGGATCATTTTTTTCTCTAAAATGTGATTATTTTTCACATTCATTAGAGGCAATTTGTAGATGCATTCCCATTCTCACCATGAGTTTCCGTATGATAATTGTTCAAACGAATTTCGTAGGAACTTAACAAACAAAGTGTGATTAGCTCTTGGTTCTTATAAATCTCTCATAATTTTTAATCATTATACCAATTAGGCAACAGAGATTGAGCGTTGATTCGCTCGACTATTAGTTGTGATGATCTAATCATCGTATGGTACTATATAAGGAAACAATTCAACAAGTAGTTGTATATTTCCTTAAGAGCTTCATATAATAAGTTGTGTGGCCTTATTACGTAACAGAAGAAGATTTGTCCCATTTACTTTAGAGAGTTTCATTTCATGAAGATGATATACTTTTCATCATAATACACGAATGATCCTTATAACTCAAATGCTTTAGAATATATATCTCAAGTACTTTAGAATATTTTAGTCTTATAAAAATGATTTTTTTTTCATTCTATAAGAGAAGAAAACATATATAATTCTTCACAAAAATATTTCTTTATTTTAGCTAAAGAAATATCGATTAAATTAATAAACTATTTTTAAAAGTAAAAGATAAACCCTAAGTTTTTCCCTATTCTAGGTCGGGTATCAAATCTTCCTTTTAAGTCTGTCTCTGTGCGTATTTATATATAGCAGAGTTTCCAAAACTGGGAAACTGTTGTATTGTTAGTGTCCATTTTAGTTGCCCCGACCCAACGAATTACCCTTTTTATTTTAATTACTCATACATCAATTGATTACTTCATGTAGTATAATTTTCTCGTATATAATAGGTAACGTAACAAAAACAATTATTAATAAACAGGCGAACTTGAAATGAGATATAAAGACAAGCGTATGAGAAAATTGAAACTTTCTTTCATTTTTTCATTTTCTATTCTACCACAAACATATCTCACGGTTATATATAGCCTACAAATAGCCATGATAAAGAGCTGCGTGTCAACCAAAGGGTTGATTATTTAAGACTTAATCTAAGAATTTTATATCATATGTAAAATAGAGATAAACATGTTAGATTTTATCTTAATCTTGATCTTAGTCAAGCGGTGGTTCAGCCACCGGAATATTCTCCATATGACACTTCCTCTTGGATGATCCACCGATTCAAAGAATATTGCCTTACTTAAAACTTTTTCGGTAAAATCCGATGGGACAAAGCCCGAGCAAAAAGTATGATAAAATTTGTTGGCTCGTTAGAACCTTGCCAGAAAAATCCGATAAGACATAAATTGGTCAAAGGAAAAGAGTACAACTCTTGGATCCTTTAGTATGGTGTTATATATCATGAACTTTTATTTCTTTGTAAAAAATGCGTCAGAAAAACCATTTAGGACAAAACCTAAGCTTAGAATGACGTTGGTCACCGCCTCAAATTTCCACCTTCGTTAGAACTGTTTTAGGAAAATCACTAGGGAAAAAACCTGAACGCCTGCGCCAAGAAAACCACTTGGGAAAAAATCTGAGCGCCAAAAATTTATAATAATGTCGACGTTCATCCTCAAGTTGCCTCGTTAAAAACCTCGTCATGAAAACCACGTGAGACAAAACCTGACCCGAGGATGTTGCCGGATGAGGGTGCTGGACACGCATATGCTGCCTTGTTAGCATATTCTCAAACTTCAAACCGAGAAAATATTTATTTCCAACAAGATCTCATAATTTTGTTCGAGTGTGGATTTTAGCGCTATTAAGGGCTCTTTAAGAAGCCACAGATGATATCATCAATTCATCCGGATTTTAACCTTTTACCAAGAACATAAAAGACACACAAGGATAGTTCAAAAAATTCTCCTATGTGGTGACTATGACTTAATTTTCAAGCCTAACGTAATTCACAAAGTCAGGTGGCTGCCTGAGTCAGGAACTCGAATCCTTCAGGATTTCAATTATAATCATCAATCAATAGTCATAGTTTAATGCCATCTGAGTCCTTCAGGGACTACCACGCTAAAGTGCATCAACATTAGGAGAATACTTTTAGTTTTACAGAACCAATCCTAGGGTTCAGCAGAAAACCTTCAAATCGAACTTAAAGCGATTTTATTACTCTCTATATGCGCTTCATCTCAAACACCAACCTGTAACATTCAGGCTTCATAATTTTACAGTGTGAGTCGGATCCAAACTTTTCGCCTTTTTGAGAGATTCCAATTTCTACCTTAATTTGATCAGATTGGATTATACGCCAACCAATCACGATGTCGATGTTTCTCTGCAGAGAGGTACATAACCACTAATGTAATAATCGACAATCATATAGATCCCATACATTTCTCTAGTGTATGCACATTCAGAAATTTCACAGACTTGTACCAGCTCAGGGGAATTATCATCTTCTTATCTTTGATAAGAAGGTATAAACTTAGAGAATGTGAATCGTATTCCGATAATGTCCACGAGCACTATTTGTAGTCTCTTCAAGAGCACTACATATTACAAAAGTGATTGGATTTTTTTATGAGGCATAAATAAGGTAGTCGTTCATGTCTTAAGTGTGTCTTAATTCATAACTTGGTCACTGCGAGATGTATGATTTAACCTGCAGAGACAACTTCTCGTGTCTGCATTCTCAAGCAAGTGACACACAATATTTTCCAAAAGTTTCTGCAGTTATGTAATTTAATCATAAGGAATCTCCAACACCTCAATTACACCTAATATATTGGTGTGAGAAAAACAAATAAGATGTTTCACGCCAATTCTAGTGGCAGCCAAACTTTCTCTGATCAGGATAAAAACTTAATCAGAAAAGTTATTTAGTTGTCGACATTGCTTACAACACCCTTTTTGGTAGTGTTTGTCATCTCCTGGTTTTCAAGAGAGAAACCTTAAGTTTGTCGACATAATACGTGCCACTTCGGGTGACAGTCTTTCTCCCCCTAGTTAAAGCGGGAAAACTTTTTCAGATTATCAACATAATTTGCACCAGCCTCTTGTGGTGACTTTTCTCTCCCCGATTAAAATGGGAGAACCTTAAAGGTTATCAACCCCACTCACGCCAACTTCTGGTGGAAGATTGTCATGCCAACTTCCAATGGCATGGCAGAAACATTACCATCTCATTTTTGGAAATTTCTGGTTCTACAATTTTATCCGATTTTCATCGACTATTCTATTCATGATAGTTTTTGGGTTGTAACTAAACTACACAAGAAGTGTCCCAAAAATAGCTGCAGGCTTGACATAAGATGAGACATTTCACGATGTTCCTTTTATGGATTACTTCCTCCCCATAACAGAGGGAATACAGTCTCACCTGTAATAAGACATTACATATTCAAGGTTTTAAATGTTTTATAATAAATAATGAATCAAAACCAACATATATAGTTAGGTGACGCTATGGACCACACACGTAAATACGAAATGTAAGTTTACTTTCCTAAACAATATTGATGATAAATATTTGGTCGAGCAATCAACTAAAGATGTTTTACAAAGAACTCAACTATACCATGTTGAGTGTGCACATGTGCTTTTAGTGCTCGATATAATACCAACTGAAGGTAAAATATCGAAGGCCTTAGATTTACCATCAAGATAAATGAAATTAATAGGGAAGTCCGAAAAATGGGTATGCAACCAAACAAATGGTGTAAGCGGTTCAGCAAACACAACATTACGTGTTAGAAGATAAACAAGAGATCATCCAGTGAATGCATCTATCAATACCTGAGTATTGAAAATTTTCCGTAAAGCAGGGTGAATAAGCCTTACAAATGCCATCCTAAATCCTCTGTAGGAATGTTGGTGATTCAGTGAGTTACCAAAATGCTTTCTATTAATGCTAGTTTAACAACCAAATGTTCCAGGAAACAAACAAAAATATACATCCTTTTTCGACAGAAGCTTCAGGTTCTTTAAAGGATGTCATGAGCATTTGGTATCATTCTACTCATCTTGGTAAAACCTGGGTGTCCCAGCGATCATGCCTAAGCATGAATAATTCAAGATCATTAAACTTATGGTTAATGACATCGTGATAATTGACTGTTCGAATTCTCGTTGATATAGACTTAAACTTCTCTATACCATGTTTCTGGCATAAGACAGATGAAGTAATAAATACTCCATAAAATGCTCATTCGTTTCAAAGTGCTAGTTACGCCAAGTATTTCCAATAATCGAACAAAATCTTCTGGAATCCTGAATAATATAAAGTGTCAATAATACTAACTTTTATGCTGCCAGAATGATACATGCTCTTCCAGAGACGTCTATCATATTGTACGAACCAGAAATGATATTTCACGTTTCCCAAAACTTCTCAAAGGTAATAAGAATGGTTCAAATTTTTTTTCTTTATTGTTCCATTGTCTTTTGAGACAGATATATCCATCGTCTATATTAACACTGAATAGATTACTTCTGGAATGTATTCCCTTTGACACAGATAAACGAGATAAAAAAAATTAAGGCCATTAAAAAAAGCATTTCGTAACCATGAATATTCCTGAATCCAAATATTCTGGTAGACCATTCCCGGGGTCCGTGTTTTATGAATTACTGCTGGAACCCTTAATATTTGGATTAGTATAGGAATTTACAAATTCTATGTCGGACCGCTCCATGGGTCGATAACATCTCATGGATTGTTTCGGGAATCTATTATTACAAACACAAGTAATCAAAGAAAAAATTAAAGTAAAAAGGTACATAAAAATAAACACTTATGGTACTAAAATAATATCAATAAGTCTCCATTTTCGTCACCATTAGGGTCCACGAAACATCATTTTACAATAGTGGATATGGACATATTCTTTATGGCAAAAATTGCCTCAATATCAGTTACCGGTTACTTCAGGAACCACTGATAAGAATCAACTTGCATTTTGTTATGGGTTACTTCTATGACCGACCGGCTAGCTGGGCGCATGCCTTGTGTCCAAATTATGCCGTACAATATTCCAACTTCAGGTGGAATGATTTTAAATTTTCTGGAGATTATTAAAGACGAGAAAAATTAAATTTACATCATCTTTCAGGGATGCGACAATTTCTCGCTTTACCGATATTAAAACCGTTAGCACCATAACGAAGAAGTAAAACGCGAAATTACTAAAAATTCAGGGAGTCGCGATTCTCACCTTTCACATACTTACCAAAATGACGAATTAACATATATATTCTGCTAATATATATACCTTAGTTGGTATAAGGTTTAATTTAACGGTATAAATTAAAACCATAATCCGTTATGATATGTTGATTAATACAAGAATAATACTTGTAAGTACATGGCTACAACCATATTTGATGAAAGTAAAGTAGAAAAAATTAGAAAAGAAAGATAATAATCTCCGCCAGTCATCAACGCCGTTTTTTACTAATTGATCAAACAAATTAGTCGTAAATTCGTAATAATAACCTAACCATCGTAAATTTTCCGTGCTAATAACGTGTTTTATTGTTAATGTTAGTTTAATGATATATACATCAATTGATTACTTCATGTAGTATAATTCTCTCATATATATATATATATATGGGTAACGTAACACGAACAATTATATGTGAACTTGAAATGGGATACAAATGAGAAAACGGAAACTTTCATTTATTTCTTCATTTTCTATTACACCATAAACATATCTCACGGCTATATATAGCCTAGAGAAAACCATGATAAAAAGCCACCTGTTAACCTGCCTATCAAACAAAGGGTTAATTACTTAAGACTTAATTATTATCTAATAATTTTATATCATATGTAAAATAGGGATAAACAAGATCTTAATCTTGACCTTAGTCAAGCGGTGGGTCAGCCACCAGAATGTTCTCCACACGACAGAAACTCTAATTTGGACCGAACACTTAGTTGCCCATGGCCCAATCCACTACTAACATCTCTTTCCCAAATTCAGGCTCTCCAGAAATCCGACCACTCCTTCCTATATCCGATATAATGTAGTCAATATCACATTCCGGTTTGTATCGGTTGAGAGCGATACACTGGTACACCTTTGTATCAGAGAGATTTCGGTTCTAAATATCGGTAAATATCGGTCCACACATTTTATACCTATAATTATTTTATCAAATATTTTTTCCATATTGAACTTATTAAGATATAAAACTAGTACTCATTTTTTTTAAATACCAAACCATAAAAAACATGAGTAATTAGAATACCCAAATACAAGTGTAAGCATTTGAAGGAAAGGATCATGATATTACAATACAGACGAAGCACCAAAGAGGATCATCTGGTCCAACATAAAAGACGAGGTATCTACCACATCAACTCAGGATTATGACACTTGGAAAGCAAAAGAAAGAATTAACGATCAAGTTTGAAAGATGAGACAAGACATTAACTGCAGCTTCAGAGCACGCGTGATATGATCAGAAGCATTAAATGCACCTGACACATCTCGGGATATAGTCTAGGACCATGATTAAGGGAAGAGTCCATTCGAACTTCGGGACGCAGCTAAAACAAGTCGATGGTATAAGGAGCTAATCGGAAGCAACTACGAAGAAAGTCGGGGCTGTGGATTAGAAGATTCATACCATACTTCCCGAACAAGAAGACAACAATTTAAGTATACATGTTCAACATTGTAGCTTAGTTGTATGAACATTTTGTTTATAATACTGGACTCAGCCAAGAGAGAAGGCAGGTTATGTTATTGGAAGAGAGAGCTGTAGCAAGTTTGAGAGTATTGTTTTGAGTGTTCTTAAGTGAGATAGAGTTTAGATCATTGTAAGACATTTCTTTCCTAAATAATATCGACTATTTTACCCCCATGGACATATGTAATCCTACCGAACCACATATTTCTCTTGTGTGAATGTTATTATATTCTTAGCTTACTAGATTATCTATTTATTGGTGAAAAAATGGTTAGACGTGGGTAGTTAGATTTTATACAACTACAAAATTCTTTTGGTAGTTGCACATCTTTAAATGTCTCTCCACTGAAATCCAAAGATACGAGAACTGTTTAAAAAGTCTTGGGCACTGGTTTTGCATAACCAGTGAAAAACGCCATTGACGAGCACTCCACGATCCTCTACGAGAGGAGGTCTACAAGGGACTGTTTGACTATGTCTCCATGAATTTGATCTTAAGGTGTAAACCTTGACTAAACAATCATCGTCGTCCTGATCATAGTCGTTAACGTCCACAACCATTACCATTACCTATTGAGTGATCTTTTATACATGTAAACTGATGCCAATATCTTCTATATATGTTAACTGTATCCTATACAGCTATAGGTAGTAATGATAGAATATTCTATCATTAACTCTAATAATCTTCTGTAATACTCTCATGTATACTCTCAATCAATATATTTTCCTCGCATTGGCAGAATTCTGTCACAGAGGATTCATACATTCATATGGTATCAGAGCCATTACCTTCTTCTTTCTTCTTACCTTCAAATCAATGGCATCTGTAGAAAACTTAAATGCTACTGATACTACTTCTCCTTACCCTCTTCCAAAAATCAGTAACTTAGTTAAATTTCTGTCCATCAAACTCACAGATGAAAATTTTTTAGTTTGGAAGAAACAACTAATTCCTATTCTTCGATCTCATGACCTATATCAATTTATTGATTCTGAAGTTTCTCCCCCTCCCTCCCATATTCAAGGTCCCAACCCAGGTTCATCTCTTCCTAATCCTCTCTACTCTTACTAGGCTAATCATATGTACATCTTCTTACATGGCTTCAAACCACCTTCACTGATTCTGTTATGGCTAGTACACCTGCCTTTGAAACTTCTATAGATCTTTACCAATATTTAGAGAACACTTTCAACTCCAAAGTCACAGTTAGAAATTATCGACTTCATTTTCAACTGCAAACAATCCAACTTAATACCCTTTCTGTCTCTGACTATCTTGCTAAAATAAAATCCATCTCTGATTCCCTATCTTCTATCCAGCTCCTGTAAGTGATAGTGAACTTGTTCATCACACTCTTAGAGGTCTTGGTCCTGAATATGAGAGTTTTGTCACAGCTAGAAACTCGAGAAAATCCTCCAACATTCTCTCAACTGAACCCTCTTTTTTTGAGCCATGAGGCTCGTATTGGGCAACAACAAATCCTTGCAAATAATCATATGTGTGCTGCATTTCTAGCTATCAATCAGAAATCAAACACATCTTTTAACACCAACAATCGTCCTAATAGCCGCAACTTCAATAATTCATCCCCTCGTGGTGGTAGTCGAAACAATGGTCGCGGTAGTGGTCGGTATGGTGGTGGTCGTTATAATGGACGTGGTAGAAGTAGATCCCAAGGTTATCAAAATTCAACCCACCTTATCGGCATCAATCTAGTTCGATTCTTGGTGCTCCTCCAACTATTTGTCAAGTTTGTAACAAACAAGGACATACAACCTTAGAGTACAATTATAGATTTGATCATGCGTACCAAGCTAATGATATCCCTCAAACTTTTGCTGCAATGCAACTGAATGGTACCCTGTTTGATCAGCATTGGTATGCAGACAATGCGCAACTCATCATATGACTGGTGATGCTTCATAATTGGTGAACTGCACTCCGTACAATGGTACAGATCAGGTAGCGGTTGGTAATGGTAATCTTCTACCCATAACTACTACTGGTGATATTATTTTTCATATATTGGAAATGCCTCTTACTCTCTATAATGTTTATCATGTTCCTAAAATCAAGAAGAACCTCTTATCTATTTCTAAACTCACTTCTGATCATGATGTTTCTATTACCTTTGACAAACTTGGTTTTGTGATTAAGGATCGACGAACGAGGACTCCGCTGCTCCACGGACCTAATAGAGGAGGCTTGTATCCTGTTCTAAACTCGTATGACTTATCTTCTCCTTCTATACATGGTTCTGCAACTTCAGCATACTTTGGTGTTCGAGCACCTTCTTCAGTTTGGCATCAAAGACTAGGTCATCCACATCGTCAAGTTCTTAGTCATTTAGTCTCTAATAAAATAGTGTCTTCATCCAATAGGGTATCTCATTTTGGTATCTGTGGTAGTTGTGCTCAGTCGAAACACCACCGACTTTCTTTTGTTAAGCATGACATTAAAACTCAAAAAGCTTAATCAAAAGTTCATGTTGATTTATGAGGTCCTTCTCCCATTATTTCTACATCTGGTTTCAGATACTTTTTTATTCTTGTTGATGATTACTCCCGCTTCACATGGCTATATTTTTTGAAAACCAAATCTCAAGTATATGATTGTTTTAAATCCTTTACTCCTTTGGTTGAAAACTTGTTAATTTCTCGCATTCAAACAATACAGAGTGATGGTGGTGGTGAATTTATTTCTCGTCCTCTGCAAAAAAAATAACTGAACATGGTATACTCCACCGGTTTTCATGTCCCCATACTCCGCAACAAAATGGGGTTGCCGAAAGAAAGATACGTCATGTGGTGGAAACAGGCCTTACACTTCTTCACCATAGTTCCTTACCAAAATTTTTCTGGCCAGAAGCTTTTGGCACAGCCGTGTACCTTATAAATCGTTTACCTACTCATGTACTGAAAGGTGCTACTCCGTACTCTTTTTTATTCTGTCGAGTTCGCTATGATTTTTTACGAGTTTTTGGATTTCGTTGTTATCCCTATCTAGTCCTGTATCGTCAACATAAACTTGATCTCAAATCAAAACCATGTATCTCCATTGGTTACAGTGATCATCACAAAGGTTATAAATGTCTTGAACCAATTTCCAATCGTGTTTACACTTTTAGGGATGTCCTCTTTGATGAGCAATGCTTCCCTTATGGTGTTGATTGTTTGCAAAAATCTAATAGTCAACTGCCTTCACCAAAAGAAACCTTTCAATGGGTTTGTCTCAATGGTATATTCCAAATATGTTTCATTTTTCAAGTGATTCCTCAACTGAAACTTTACCATGTAATAACCCATCACCAACTTACCTATCAACACCACAAAGTTCATCTTCACCAGCATTGTCTAATACTGTTTCTGTACCTTTACCATTAAATAACTCCACATCAATTGCTATAGAATCTCAACCCACATCTAATGATGTTCAACCATCGACTATTGCTATGGTACATCCATTGATTTCTACTACAGGTGAACAATCCTCATTGGGCAATGTTGGCGTAGCACCGTCCCCGGCGACAGACACAAATCAACATACCATGGTAACTCGCTCCAAAACAGGTATTTCTAAGAAAAAAATTCTTAAATCTTATTTAGCTACTAAAAATCTTGTTCCATCTAATTTCCTTGCATCTTTACATGAGATACCTACTGAACCAACATCCTTCACTGTTGCTAATAAAGATCCTCTTTGGCAAGATGGAATGCTTGATGAATTTAATGCATTGTTAAGTAACATGACCTGGTCTTTAGTTCCACGCCAATCTCATATGAATCTTGTTGGCTGCAAATGGGTCTATCCGATTAAATAAAATCTTATGGTTTTATTGATCGCTACAAGGCTCGACTAGTTGTTAAAGGATATTCTCAGCAATATGGACTTGACTATGAAGAAACGTTCAGTCCTGTTGTAAAACCAGTAACTATTCATCTTGTCCTTAGTATTGCCGTTACCTTTTCCTGGCCAATTCGACAATTAAATGTCAAGAATGCTTTTCTTCATGGTTCTCTTGATAAAGATGTATACATGGTTCAGCCTCCGGGGTTTGTTAACAAGGATTTTCCTAACCATGTGTGTAAACTTCATAAAGCTTTGTATGGTTTGAAACAAGCTCCTCGAGCTTGGTTTCATAAGTTCACTTCCTATCTATCTGAATTGGGGTTTAAACCATCTAAATCAGACATTTATTTTTTTATTCGTCACTCTTCCGCTGGAATTCTAGTACTCTTATTATATGTCGACGATATCTTGATAATTGGTTCTGATCCTGCATTTTTTACCCTGATTCATGACTTGAGAAAACAATTTTGTATGAGTGATTTAGGTGATCTTAATTATTTTCTTGGTATGGAGATACATCGCACTCCAAATGGTTTACATCTTAGTCAAACTCGTTACACACTTGATATTCTTAATCGTATTGACTTGTTAAATTCAAAACATGTTGCAACCCCTTGTTCTACTGGGAGTAAGATGTCTGCATTTGATGGTATATTGTTAGATAATATCATTTTGTATGGTAGTCTAGTAGGAGCTTTACAATACCTTACCATGACCCGTCCTGATATTACATATTCCGTTAATCAAGTTAGTCAGTTTATGCATTCGCCTACTGATGTTCATTTTAATGCAGTGAAACAAATATTGCGATACCTAAAGGGAACTCTTGGTCATGGTATCTACTTTACAGCTAAATATAATTTTCAACTTCGTGGTTTTAGTAACGCTAATTGGGCAGGAAGTCCAGAATCTCTTCGTTCTACCACTGGTAATTGTGTTTTTCTTGGAAATAACTTGATTTCTTGGTGTTCAAAGAAACAACCAACTGTCTCTAAATCAAGCACTGAGGCTGAGTATCGTGCACTTTCTTTAACTACTGCTGACGTAATTTTGATTCAATATCTACTACAAGACTTAGGTATATACATGCCATCATCTCCAATCATGTATTGTGATAATATCAGTGCCACATATCTTGCTTTAAATCCAGTGCAACACTCTCACTCAAAGCATATACAAGTTGATTACCATTTTGTTCGTGAACGTGTGCAACGAGGTTGTTTGCAGATTACATACATCTCTACTCGACATCAACTTGCTGACGTATTCACCAAGGGCTTATTAAAAGATAGATTTCAGTACTTGACTTCCAAGCTCTCTCTTAAGGCTACACCACGATCGACTTGAGGGGGGATATTGAGTGATCTTCTATACATGTAAACTAATGCCAATATCTTCTTGATAGGTGCTTAAATCATACATTCTAAGTATTTTTTCCTGACCCTTATATGCTATATTTGAGTGAATTATTAGGTATTTTGATTACTTTCGAAGTTTAGTCGCCTTTTCAGGTTACAGTTCAGAAACCCGCAGAATGGAGCTTAAGAGCTAGAATCACCGAGGAGCCAGTGAAACTCTGCTTAAAATAGGCCTTTCACATACCAAAGTGTAGGGAATTCAATTACAAAGCCAATGGTGAAAGAATGAAGTCATTCTGATCAAAATTGAGGAAGATATGGGCAAAGCCCCGAAGTGGCTTATTTGGCCTACGCAGCCAGCGGCCAGGCGCAAGTGCGGCTGAAGCATGATGCGGTAATGTGCTAAGTCAGGATTTGAAGGGCTAGAATGGTTTGATGGGCTAGTGGATAGCCTTGGTGGGTTATTAGCTATGTTTTAGACATCATATGGGTTTAGGAAAGGATTTGGAGCTGATATACCTTGTTGGAGTGAAATATGGATACTTAGCACATTTCCTAGTTCTATTAGGATTGGCTAAGTGGCTAACTCGAATTCCACATGAAGAAATTAGGCCTTTCTCGTGGGAAGCCTATTGGAGGGGTAGATATAACATATATTGAAGTCCCAATGGTTTATTGGAGGCCAGGTTCATCATCAAAGGCTCTAGCAAGCAAGTTAGCCACAAGTTGGCTACGCAAGGAGAGTTTGAGACAAACTAGGATTCCAAAGGCTGTTCACGCAAGGATTTTAGGGATTAAAGGACATATAAATACCAAAGTATCCAGGAGTTTTAGAGATATCACGGACAGTACAATACAGGAGAAGAAAACAGCAAGAAGAAGGAAGGCAACAGGCGTTTCTAGAGGCTGCTGGCTATCTTGGCAGCTGCGCTTCGGAGCCACAATTGTTCTTCGCAATCTTTCCGGGTTTGAGTAATTTATTTCTTAATTGTTTTCCATGGGTTTTGAGAAACCCATGATGATCTAAACCCTCTATATTGGTTAGGGATGTAATCTGAAGTTTAAAGACATGTTTATCAATTGAATGACGCATATCTCATGATTTCATGTTATTTTTAATATCGTTCATGTTCTACTGATTATAATGTCATGTATGATTGATTGTGTGTTTGTTTAAGTTGCAAATTGAATGAGCATGCATTGATATCTACAACTAAACTAGAATTTTCGATCCGGAATTGTCGAAGGACTCTAGTTGCAAGTAGTATAGCATATTTGTTAACAATACTTAAAATTGCCATGCAAGTATGTGTAGAAGCTTGACCTAGATTAAATCCGAGTTGCGCGATGCATCGGGTTATTTAGAATAACCTCAACTCACAAAGACCATTGCTTTCATTGGGTTAAACTTGGTGTTTACATCGAGTTATCTGGTGTTAAGAATTCAGAGAGTGGCGCGATACCCTCTCTGATGATATTAGGAGTTTTGCCGGAGTAGCCCTGCGATAGGATGCTTTAGGGTTATTGGTATTACTAATTCATGAATGTTGAGTATGCTTTGATTGATAACATGTTGGAAAACGGACGATGAATTCTCTAAGCAATGCTTTCTTTCCCTGATACACGTTTTTATTATTTTGTTTTAGTTTGCTTTAGTTTAAATTAGTTTAAATCACAACACAACCCCCCTATTTACTCACGTAACTGAAAATAAATCACAATCACTGCCTCTCTGTGGGAACGAACTTGTTCTTATTTGCTATACTTAAATCTATTTTGTAAGAGTAAGAACTCGATTATTTTGGTTGATTACGACACGACCACTTCTATATATGTTAATTGTATCCTATACAGCTATAGGTAGTAATGATAGAATATTCTATCATTAACTCTAATAATCTTCTATAATACTCTCCTGTATACTCTCAATCAATATATTCTCCTCCCATTGGCAGAATTCTGTCACAGAGAATTCATACATTCATATTACCAACCTGTAATCATCAATTATGCAATCATAGCCAAAAGCAATTAAGTTCAAGAAGACAAACGTTGGTAATTTGGGTATTTGTTTGTATTCTTTAGTGGCTGGGTTCCAAAGATAGAAGCAGTCGAATTCAGAATTCAATATGCAAACGAAACCGTCACATGTACCAATCAACTGAGTAAGATGATTCCTATAAAATTTTAAGAAATCCAATTCGACAATGTCAAGTTCATTCTTGGATGATGTCGACGATAATAATGAATCAAAATCAACAGAATATAGTTGGTAGCGTCCACTGATGTTGTTCTCTTGACCTTTAACTAACAGATTGTAATAGCTTTTCTGAGTACTAAGATGAAGGTGCTTGCTAACAAAGTTATGACTAGATTTTAAATACAATCTGTTGGGATACTGAATTGCTCTTGGTTTCCTTATTAACTGATTTCCTTATTGAGTTCTGTCAGCTTCTTTTAATTGGGGAAATTTCGGTTTGGTCTTTTTTTAGGTGGTCTATCATTAGGCAACGGCCTGCCCTTGCAGTAGGCTGGTTCCTCCTCTGTCCAAGGGTGGGCAAAATATCAAGTAGTATGCTGTGCTTGGAAATAAAGTAAAAATATATTGCCTAATGATAGACCCAAAAAGCTACTAAAATTGAGTTTTCTGCAAGCCAAGCCTTTGGCTACCCGATGCTACCCATTTCTAGCATCTTGTAGCCAAGGCTTGGCTTTCACTATGTTCTAGAGAAATTATCTTTCCAAGGACAAGAGAAACACCCTTCCATAGTGCTTGCTCTTATTGAAAATTTTGAGGCAAAATATTGGCCTACTTTGCTGCTGCAAAATTCAAGACAATGGACGTCTAGCATAATGAATCTTAAAGGGGTTGTATGAGGGAGTGTGTTTTAAACGGCTGAACGGCCATCTGGGTATGCACGATGCGAGTTATCCCAACTGAAGTTTTGAAGCTGCAGACTGTTGCATACAAATTTTTCCAGCTGCTTGCTGAAACCAAAATTTACAGCACAAAAGTTTCCAGCTGCTTGTAATTTGCAAAAATTTGCAGATTTAACAAAAAAAAAAAGACAATCAAACAACAATTATTTTTCGTATTATTAAGAAAAATTGAGTGACAAAATTCATAATCATTGAAAACCAATAGATTTAACTTAATCGTTCTTTGAAAGTTGTCGAACTAAATATTTAAAAATGCTTTGTTTATAAAGGATTTCTGGAACAAAAGTACGCCATGATATAATAGATTTCTTCCTACGAAAAATACCCGGACCGTAGGTGGACAAGATAATGCTATGAGAGGAAACTGCAAGTAAACGTACAAAAGAACCGGAATACTTTCTAAAATAATCACCGGAATATAAATCCAAGAAGCATGTTTTCTAAGAACCAGAACAAGAGTTGCTGCAAAAGTTGCCATCATGGTTGCTATAGAGATAAAGAGGGAGAACATACCAAGTATCAATTTTCTGGGCAAAGATACCAGGAAATCATTCTCTGCATAACATGCTATTAGTATTGTGAAGAATGTCAGGACACACGTGCACGAAGCGAAGAGAGAAACTGCATCACAAACTATAAAGACAATAGAAATGCTTGATTTTGAGAACATTGGATAACCTGTATTTTGGTCGTTACCACCGGGCAGGGTAAAGGCTGCTGCGAACATAATCGTAGCAATAAGGGTGGAGACAATCATACACGCACTTGAAGTTTCTTTCATCTACATTTCTCCGTTTTTCACTAAAATTTTTATGTTCTCGAGAGAACAAAGCTTTTGGTTTTTCATCATCTGCATTCTCCATCTCTCTGTATCTTGGTTGTACCACTTTCTCCACCCCTGCAGGTTAAATAAGTTTACTATTTGTTGGAAAATAATGGATAAACAAATGAGTTTTAAATCTTTTATTAAAATATAAAATATTGTGCCTATTTGGGTTCGAGTTCTTGACCTGTTGGTCACTTTATATGTTTTGGTTTTTCTTTTGTTTTCTTTTATGAATGAAACACTTTAGTCCCACATCGGAGAGTTTTACTTCTTAAGTTGTATTAAGAGATTATATAAACAAATTTTTCTCAACCTATTTGGACATCCAAGGAAAAATGGTTTCTCCATGTTTTTGGAGAGACCAAAAGAATAATAATTTTTTATTATCTTTCTTAAGTTTTTTGAGATTTTTCTTGAAGGGTTTTTCTGAGTTGCCAAGCTCAAGTTGAGCATCTACTACGAGTGCTAGTAGTAGGTGTAGTAGGGTGTTTTATCCTGGAGGCATCCGCCCTGTGGAGGCTATAGCATCACTCTTGAGTGTAGCCGGGTGCGAATGTCTTAAGGACAACGTGTTAAACACGTGACTCACTCTGTTTTTTTAAAGTTTTGTTACATATCATCTTGATGTTGCGGAGATACGAGGACCTCATCCGTTTTGACGAATCACTTCCGTTAAGAGCTAGGTATCAACAACCTTTGTTTATTTGATTTTCTTCATTTTTGATTATTGCACCCAACACTAATTAACAACTTAATAAATAAGGCTCCAGTTGAAATAGAGTGCACCTTGGACAGCCGTTTTCTGAATCACTCACATCTTAAGTTTAGCAGTTGATATCTATATATATATATATTAATATCTTGAGCCCATGATATATCGTGGTTAGGATCTCAAAACTCTTATATCATTTGTTTATAAAAAAGATTGTCCACATAGGATTTTCATAGTTAAATTGAATTACTAATGTTACGTACCAGAAACCATTGAATTTCCCTTTGCATTTGAAGAGCCGCGTCAGTGACTATTCAACTGCGTCGATGAACTCAACATTACAGCACAATGTAAAATGTTGTTGTTAGAATCATCCAATACAGCAGCGATCTTGTTTTTATGTCTCATTTGACATATGTACAGAAAGATGTTCACTTGGCGAGAGATCACAGCAATTTGAAATAAACCTCTTCCTTTGTCATCTTTGAAAGGTACAAGATAAGGATTGGAATCGAGTAGGTTGTCAAATACCTCAACAATCCCATGAATGGTTGCTAGATGGATAGCACTGTATGCTCCTACCTCTTTGAGCTGAATGGGATCCAAGTAGAGAAGCAGTTTACAGATCTCCCTAACTATTATGAGGGCATGGCATTGTTTCATCGTATTGTCAATCTGTGGTTTGACGCCTGGAACTGTTACATACATATATATATATACAATGTTACATGTATCTAAACCAAAATTCCTCAAGTGGTACATATGTGTACAGGAAACATAGAATTTGTAAGGCATAGGTCGAGTAAAATTGGGAAAGAAATGAGGGAAACAATGTGCTTAAAACATGTTTTTGAAAAACGAAAGGGCCCAACAATTGTAAGATTTAACTGCGACCGTTTAAGAACCAATCTTTTGTTATATGTGAATTAGATGACATAAACAGTATGCTGCGTACGATTTGAGTGTAATTTAGGTAAACTGAAAAAGTTTTAAACAGAGGAGCACACGGCAGCATCCTGCAATACATTTCTCCACACCAGAAATGCACTGATATATGGTCGAGCAGTGTTAAGCTTAATGAAAGGAGTTGCCACACACATACCTATTCTTTTGATAGCACTCAACACCAGTCCAAGCTGTTGAGTTCTAGGTCCACCATGTGAAGGATAATAGTCCCACATTGCTAATATTCCCTATAATGAACTTGAAATATAATATGAAAGGGCCACTCCACTCATTGCCAATTAATTTTGAGTTGGATGCCCGCAGACTTTAACACACCATACACGATTCCCAGCTGGAAAAACAGGAGAAAGTGATGAAGTTAAAGTGTCGCTCTAGTAAAATTTCAGTTATCAAACACCATGCTATAGTTATCCTACAGTCGGTCCCTATCTAATGGTCCTCTTAACAAGTATGTCCATCTTTTATACACAGACAAATCATACCTGACATACGGGTTATGGTGTGTCCATTGTCCAAAACTTGGTTTGCTAATATAGTTTTTAAAACTGTGTAAAAGTATGTTTGAGGATGCCTAGATAGATTTTAACCTTAGATGCATAAACGATGATAGATCATTAACCTGACTGACGTATGAAATATTGGAGAGACCCACGATTTCCACTTGGGAAGGCAGAAGGTTTTTCTGCCATTACACTCAAAAGCGTCACTTCGCAATCATCTTGAGTAATACCATATTCTGGGCGGCGTTGAAGCAGATCTAGAACAATATCTGTAGATACATATGTATATCGGTGATAGTAATAAACTATGTGAGACTGTTAATTAACTACAGTTTAACAAAATTGGGTTAAGCCTCTATGTAAATCTTACCATATGCCTCTAACCTAGCTGCGGCTGTCAGAAAAGTAACGCATTTATCACTCATTTCACAAATTTTTTCCACTGATGTCATTTTGTAAATGCAACAAATCATCTCCTCGTTTGCATTGACCGCAGATGTAACAAGTGGGATATGGCCGTGCTCGTTTTCAATTTGTAACAAGCCAGGATTCAGTTTTACCATCATCTCAACAATCTCCATGTTATTACTTTCCGCTGCAATGGAGATGGAAGCACTACCCTGGCGTGTCTTCATTTCTAATTCTTCCGGAATCATCTTGCTTAATAGATCTTTCACAAAATTAACTCTACCTAAGCCAACAGCAACATGAAGAGCTGGTGATCCATCTTAGTAATATATGCAGTCACTGCTTCTGGTTTTTTTTTCCAGATACACAACTGTATTTTCCCAAAAGTTGCCATTTCTGCCAAAACTCCATTCCCGGACTCCTTCTTTCTGGATGGCATGGAGTAGTAGGGAATACTTTATGTATTCATCTATGGCCAACAAATTTTCAATACAAGATTAGAGGAGTTAAGAAAAATGCAGATGCATTTAAAAATGGTTTATAATTAGTGTTCTTTGATAGAAATTCGATCTTACCTTTATGTATGGCTGCTAACTTGTCCCAGAGGCTAGTGACATCAGTTATGCGGAAAATGTATGTTAACATTTCTTCTCCACATGACTTTTCTTATTGTTTGAAAAGCAGAAGTGCGTTTTGTTTCTCTATCATGCGCGCCAGAGTCATCGCTTCCATCCACAACATCCCAGAGGTGTTGACTTTCCAGTAAATTTTTTATGTAGGCACTCCATTTCTGATAATTGCCTCGTTTAAGAACTTTGTCAGCTTCTACCACTTTGCTTAATTTTACTACGTATGATGCTGCCACTTTTGCTGCTTTTCCTGCTGCGGCAGCAGCAGCTGCCGCTACCATCTCATCATATCTCGCTAATAATCGAGTCATATTAAACCAATAAATATTTTCTTGCAACATCGGATAAAACAAAAACAAGACAAAATTACCGTGAAACTAACACAAATTAAAAGAAATTCACTGCAAGAAAATAGAGTAACAGCAGCTAAACCAAAGCTACAGCACTTAAACACTAATTTTCTTCAGCCACTAACATAAAAAAAGAGCAGCCAATTACATTAGTCAAAAATCTTTTGTAGCAACTACGTACCATATCATGATAGTAAAAAACATGGTGTTTTTAAGGGCTACAAAAAACTAATTTGGGGCTACTATTTTAAACCCATCCAATAGATGTGATTATGGGATAACCTAATGGTATGTAAAACATACTTATATATCCTTTCACTAATAAAAAAAAAACCTTTCACTCTTTCACTAATAAAAGTATAAAAACCTAAACCTTTACCATTCTTCTTCTCTACCGATTCTCACCTTCTTCTCTTGTTTTCTAACTACCGATTGTGGCATAATCCAACTCATCGTAAACCAATTCATTCTATAATAGTAAACCATTCATCATCATAATTACAATCTAAAGATGGCTCGAGAAAAGCAAACAACCCATCAAACTGATAATACTAACTGGTCGAATTTTGCCGAGAGAATAAGAAATAGAGAGATCGTTGAAGAACATAGTGAAGAAGAGAACACGAAGAACACGAAGATGATGACCTAGATACGGAGACTGATTCTGACAATCAGCCTCTCCAGAAATTTCTAATGGTTCCAATAAGGTAAGGGTTTACCATTATTTGTGTTTATTTTGCTTCAATTGAATGAAATCGAGGATAGAATATAAAGGGTTTTCGGTTATTTGTCATAATCGGAGGTTTAGTGGTGTTTTTTATCTACCGATAATGGTTCTATTCTTCATTCCTGAAGAACATCGACCATAATCGGTAGTTATATTTATTCACTAACAACTGATTGTATTCTTGTATTAAAATTTAGGCTTAATCGGTAGTTTCGTATAGGTTTAAACTACCGATTATGAAAGTTAGGTTTCGTATAGGTTTAAACATAATCGGTAGTTATATTTAGTCATTAACTACCGATTGTATTCTTGTACCAAAATTTTACAAATAATCGGTAGTTAGTTTTTTTATGTAACTACCGATTATGTTTGATGGTTTCAATTGGTAGATAGGTTATGTATTTGACTTCCGATTGTCTTAATCGTTTGTTATTGTGTTTATTTGACTACCGATTGCATGTGCGTCCAAAGCTTAGAGTTTTTTGTTCCAACCTTTATGCACAATTGGTAGATAATGTAGATCCCGAGCTATCGATTATGCACAATCGGTTGTTAGTTTGTTTATTTGACTACCGATTATATGGCTTAGAGTTTTCTGTTCCAATTTTTATGCATAATCGGTAGATAATGTTGATCCCGAGCTACCGATTATGCACAATTGGTTGTTAGTTTGTTTGTTTTACTACCGATTATGAACAATCGGTTGAGTTTAATGTACCGTTTCTACCGATTATGTAGTGATTAAACGGTGTCTTGTTGGAAATAATTGTTCTTTATTTTTGTTTTTTTAGGGAAAGGCTATCTAAGCAATCCCACGATACAATTTTTTCGTGGCCTCGTCGTGAAGGGGGTAAGAAAGTAACTGCTAGTGCAAGAAGAGAAAAGAACGCTAGCGGAATCTCTATTACCGAAGGAGCTCAACCAAGTGTTCCAAGAAGTAGAAACCAAGAAGAAGGAGAACCAAGTGTTCCACAAGTTAGAAACAGAGATGAAGGAGAACCAAGTGGTACACAAGGAGATGGACAAGGTAGAAAGAATGTAATTAAGGAAAAAGGAGGACACCAAGTCCCCTCATTTTTAAAGATGAAGGGTATTCAAGAAGGCTAAATCTCTGGGTTACCAAGAGATGGAGGAGATCTATTATTTGGGTACAAAGACTCTTGGGCGAAAGAAATTTATTCAACTGAGGTAATAATTATAAAACACCATTCTTAACCTATAGTCTTCTTATTCGTAGAAATGTTAACTGTTATTCTAATTATTTTATAATTCGTCGTGTATATTAGGACCATTTTGATGCGGTTCGTTTACTCAAACCTTCGGCTGCACCAAGATAGATGAACGATTGGCCGTTAGATGGTGAATGTGAACGGTTCAAGCAAATTATACTGAAGTCGGGGTTATCTACTGTTGCCGAGAATTCAATGTTACAGCATGACCGGTTGTCGATATCATCCTTCATGGAGAGAATGTATCCTGAGACCGATAACTTCCACATGCCGTTTGGAGAGATGACGATCACCCCAGATGATGTAGTGCAGATTCTAAGTCTCGCTGACTATGGTACAACGGTCAAGTTTGATTATGTGAAGCAGTTAAGCTGGGAACAACTTTATTTTTACACTCAGAAGTGCCTTGGTTGGGATCGAGCGACATCCGACGATGAGTTCAAACGGTGATTTCATTACAAAAACAGACAGTTCATCATGGTTCACTTGATGAATATGTTCAAAGGCACCAAGGCTAAAGAAGCAATGAATCTAGAGTTTAGCGATGACGATGTCAATGCTGCAGCCACTGCATATCTCCTTTGTGTTTTGGGATGTGTCATTTTCCCCAATTATAGTGGAAACTGGGTCGACGCCAACCTTCTACAACTTTTGCATCCTCTCAATAAAGTTCGTGACTATTCGTGGGGCACCGCATGTCATGCGTTCTTGATGGAGGAGTTGAGAAAGGCATCGAGGGAATCAACTAGCCAAATTACCGGGAACGTGATCCTACTATAGGTATTTTGGTAACTATATTGATGGTTTGATTGTTATTTATTTTTTTCTCTTTTAAGAATCAATTTTCTCATAATTGGTTTGATATGTACACTAGACATGGATCTATGACCACTTCTCGTCCCTCGAGTTGGCCAAAGAGAATCCGCTATGGGAGAAAGGAACACCCATAGGAACAAAATACATCTTCGACAACAACCATTCAAGGTATAAGGAGCAGGAGTTGATTTCTTCGACGAGGAAATTAGACTTGATGGCGTCCAAAGATGTATGCTTTGATCCATACATGGAAGACCGAGCTAGTGGTTATATAGCGGGAAGGTCTGAGTTGTCGTTTTACTATGGACCCTTGTGGAATCCCACTGGTTATGTCATGTACAACGCATCTAGGGTGATGCGTCAACTCGGTTATGTCCAAGAAGAACGTTGAAGTCACATGCGCGGTAGGTCCAAATTGGACGTCGAGAAATCTACTTGTGGTAAGGACTCTATCACAGTAGTTTACTATGATAACCCATCCGTTGAAGATTGGAATAACAAGATGCAATATATGGTCAGCGATAGGAGACCTCTCAACCGAGGTGATGAAGTAGATTCACGCTATATGGTATGGTACCGGGAGCATTCTCATCTTCATGTGATCCGTGAAGATAAAGGAAAGACCACCAGGGTGTCCGATTATACTTGCATCATCAAAGACAAACCCTCTGGGTATGAAAGGATGGTACGTAATGTTACTTTCTTTTGATTTTAATATTACGGCTCAATATTTTAGACAATAATCGTTTGGTTGTTATTGCCTAAAAACAAATAAAAGGTTTGCATTTTTTTCCAAGAAGATAGCTGGGTGCATAAATGCGGGAGTTCCTTTATCAATTGAGAAGGTGAGAGAGCACAAAGACCTAATTGACAACATTGATAATGAAGCCTATGCTAGCAAGTTTGGGGAGAAAGCTGCGAATAAGCCTAAGAGGCTAATAGCAAAGCGCAGTAAAAGATATCGCAGTTCATCGAGTGTTAATGCTAAAGTAAATGTCCCTGAGGGTAAAGCTATTGTCGTTGATGCTAAAAGATTCTTAGCCCCTGGTGCTCGTCGTCCTCGTACCAAAACCAAAAAATCTAGAAATTAGATTGTGGTTGTTTGGTCAGAGAACATCATTTCCAAAGTTGATTTCTAAGAAACTTGTTTAGTTTATGGATATGTCTCTGCTGTTTAACATTACTGGTGTTTAATGTTCTAACATTTGAATGAATTTTATGTTCTTTTGTGAATTATCAATTGATTTGCAAGAGATTCATTTAAAATAAGTTATTTTGTTGAAATTTTACATTATAATCGGTAGATAAGTGGTCAATTTCACCTACCGATTAAGCATGTTCATCAACAATCAGTTGATAACAATCTACCGATTACACCTACTGACATACAATCGGTAGATAAATATCTACCAATTACTCTTATAGATGGAACTGCCTGTTTCTGGACACTTTTTACACTATAATCGGCAGTTAAAAAAAATTATTAGACTACCGATTATACATGTTCAAAAGGTTAGAAATTTGATAATTTTTTCGATTTTGAATTTGGGGCAAACATATACAATCGGTAGTTAAAACAATTATTAGACTACCGATTATACATGTTCAAAAGGTTGGAATTTTGATAATTTTTTCGATTTTGAATTTTGGGAAACATATACAATCGGTAATTAAAGAAATTATTAGACTACCGATTATACATGTTCAAAATGTTGGAATTTTGATAATTTTGTCGATTTTGAATTTTGGGCAACATATACAATCGGTAGTTAAAAAAATTATTAGACTACCGATTATACATGTTCAAATGTTAAAATTTTAATAATTTTTTCGAATTTGAATTTTGGGCAACATATACAATCGGTAGTTAAAAAAATTATTAGACTACCGATTATACATGTTCAAAATGTTGGGATTTTGATATTTTTTTCGATTTTGAATTTGGGACAACATATACAATCGGTAGATAAAAAAATTATTAGACTAACGATTATACCTTTTGAGTACAATCGGTAGTTAATTATGTACCGATTAAGATGATGAAACTGATTGGTTTCTGGACACATTTTACATTATAATCGGTAGTAAATTTTTTTGTTATATTACCGATTGTAAAAGATAATGGTGATCCCGATACTTCCGATTGTTAATATTCGTATGAACTTAGTGTACATATTTTCTGTACACTCTTATTACATCAGACCTCAACGGCTCTTTTTTTTTTAAAAAGAGTCGTTAAGACTTAATCTATATAAGGAGGGTGACCTCTTCTCATTTATGCACCTCCAATACATTTTAACCCTCCAACATCGAAGAAATCATTGTATAGATTAATGGCTCAACCATTGTAGATGAATATTTATTGCTGTGTAGGCGCTATGTGCAATTCTATCCGAGGCGAGGAGAAGAACGTAGGCAAAATGGTGTAATGAGTATGAGTTATTTGGAGAGTATTCACGAACATTTTTGTCTTGACACCGGGAACCCCAATAACCGTAATAGAGATGATCTTTTTTGTCGAATTAATTGTATAAGCAAAAAAGTTGATTCATTTGTGAATTTAACTTATCTTGTCAATCGATATTGTTTAAGGGGTGAAATTAATAATGAAGTTATAACGAGATATCTCGAGGAATGACGATCAAATTACCGTTACGAATCTCATTTCAATATCATTAAGATGATGGACATATTCAACCCGTTTAAGGTTCGTCCATGCCGCTTAAGGTGAAGGGAATATTCCAAGACAGTGTAAAATAATAATTAATATAATAATAGTGTAAAAAACCATTTATAAACAGAAAGAAAAACCTAATTCTTCTTCTTCTCTACTTATTCACGCCTCTTTTTCTTCTCATTTCCTTATTTACCTCTTTATTCTTCTTCTTTTCTACCTATTCTTCTATTCCTTTTCCTTTTCCATTTCTTCTCCTCTACCGATTATTCTACTACCTTTCCTCCTCCATTTCTTCTCATTCTCCATCGAAAATGGCTCCAAAAACTTTTCCTATAAAATCAAAGAAGGGAAAGGAAAAGATGGTGATCGAAGAGTCCAAAATCATTGAAATCGATTCGTCAACTCAAAAACCTCAGAAAATGTAAGTTACATCGGTAAAAATCATGATAATTCTTTTATGTTTTTAGTGAATACTTTGAAGAAATCATGATAATTATTTTTTATAATTTTCCTAAACGATGCATAATCGGTAGAAATCTGGCGAACTTTATCTACAAATTATGCCTCGAGTTCATCATTCCTGAAGAACATCATGCACAATCGGTGGATATTGCATAATTTTATCTACCGATTATATAATAGGACATATACTGAGAAAACGACCTACCGGATGTGTGTAATCGGTTGATATTGCATAATTTTAACTACCGATTATGTGATTTTGTTTATTTTATAATAGCTATTGTGTAGTTAGTTAATAATCCATGTTTGGGTATGTACATTAGGGTTATGGATGAAGATCAAGGTCTTTTTCCGACTCGAAAGGTTGAAATTCTTTCTCGTCCTCTTTTCAATTTGCCGAAAGGAGTTACTCCTGAAGAATTATATCATATGATTCTGGATGATCCGGATTTTTCACAAATGATGAACGATCCTGATTGTTGGTGGAACAGTCCTGACAATCCCCTCAACTACGTTGAAGTTTCATCTTCGGATGAAGGATCTAAGGAAGAAATGATTTGAAGGATGGAGGCCGATCCGGATTTTGATCCTCGACTCTTTTTCAGGGAGAAAGACTTCTCAGGCGTAAAACCCATACTACAACGAAGCTGGTGAGTACATAGGTCCAGTTGAGGAAGATGAAGTTGTTGCTGATCTTAAAGAGAAGGAGAAGAAGAAGAAGTGAATTGATACTAGGACCAAGTCGAGAACAAGGAGTGGAATAATTTCATGAGATCAATGAGATTGATCACTTTGAATATTTATGATGTGTTTTGTTTCGTTTTTTTCGGATGTTTTAAATTTTTTTGAACAAGGTTTCTGAACAATATGTAGTAAGTTTTCTTGAACAAGTTTTTTTCGGATGTTGAAATAGTATTATGAAGTTAGATGTTAAGTACATTCTATATAATCAGTAGATAACTATGTTTCTAAACTACCGATTAAATACAACCAGTAGTTATTAATTTCCCGTGTACTACCGATTAACCACAATCGGTATTTATTTATGTTCACTTACTACCGATTATGGCAAGAAAAGTTATGTACAAAAAATTAAGTATGATCGGTAGATAAATTTGATAATTGAACTACCGATTAGAAAGTTAAAAATTTTAAGGTTTAATTCAATTCTGACTACAATCGGTAGATATAAATTTTCAGACACTACCGATTGTGAAAGATGAAGAGTTACAAATTTTGTAAGTTTTGAGAAATTCATTTTTGGGGCGACACCTATAATCGGTAGATATGGTACTCCATTAAACTACCAATTATGAAATCAAAATCAAAAAAAAAAAAATCAATCTGAGAATTTTGTACAATCGGTAGTAATAGAAATCACGAGACTACCGATTATACCATTATTTTGGCACATGAGCGTATAATCGGTAGATGTGGTACTCCATTATCTACCTATTCTGGGACGTCCATGACATTAAATGCATACAAAAATATTATTTTTTTAAACGATCCAAACATATACAAAGTGGGTTTTTCATGATGTTTCTCACTTCTTCTTCATACTCATCCATGTTTGTTATTGATTTTAGGTAAAACCTAGTTTTCCCAAACTTCTACTTCTTCTCTAACACACTCTCTATTTCTATTCTAAAACTATAACTCAAATTCTTCATCTAACACTAACTCTAACCAAATTAAGTAACTAATTAATCAATATTAATACTAATTAAGTAAGAGCAGATTAACCATTAAAGAAAATATATGGATAAGGGGTATATCGATATTACTTCATAATGATCTTATTTTGTTTTATTTGTCGCCCCAAATTAGTATTTTGTAGCCCTCAAAAACATCAGGGTAAAAAACTGTATTTCCTAAACCCCATTAGCAACCTGATGATGGTCAAACCGATTTTGGTATAAGAATATTCACCTGCACTATATAGATAGCCACTGCTGCAACAACCATAGAAGGTCGCTGCATAACCCCTTAACCAAATAATTGTGTTTTGCCATCAACTTTGATGGTTGCTTAGTAAGTACTGAGCGGTTAACCTTTTACTTCGAGGTCAGGTTTCAAAACTAATGTCAATCTAATTTGCCTACACATAAAACAATTAAATATGTTGATGAAGTTTGTTTCCTCTCCGTATTTTACATGATGTAATGATTTATAAGTGTGAAAATATAGCATGAAATTTTTACATCATGATGATTATCAAGCAAACAAACATTGAAATTGGAACGAACTTTTCCACGTTAAAATGATATAAATTGAATAACACTATTTTTCTTTCGAGATTTGGTCTAACCTTTTTCCGCTGCAGCAGCATCTGCTGCTAACTTTTCTGCTGCCGCTGCATCTGCTGCTAACTTTTCTTCTAGTAATCTCTCTCCGGATGCTAACATTTCCGCTACTAACTTATCTTCGGCTTCTGCTTCTGCCGCTACCATCTCATAATATTTTTGTTCGAGAAGTAAAGCCAGCTGATAGTATTTCTCTGAAAATTAAGTCATCACAAGCTAAATTTCAGATTACGCAAACCCATGACTAAATTTAACACGAAACAAATTTGTCATGATAATAAATTAATTACGGGATTAAGAGAAAGTTCACCGAAAGAAAACATAGTAATAGCACCTAAATCCTAGCTACTACAAATAAACTTGCTCACTAATTTTCTTTGGCACTACCATACAATGACTATAAGACTGTAGTTCCATGTCACCATTACGAACCCATTCTTTTTATAGGGGCTTGCAACGGTCAAAACTCGGTGGCTAACCCTACTAAGTAATGACATTATGCCATTTATTGGAACCGGAAACTGATCTCAAATTAAGCTTCCTATTTCGCCTGGTATCGATTTATAAGTGTGAAGAAATTTAGGACGAAATTTCCATCATCATAATATTTTCAAGCAATCAACAATAAAAACTGGAAACGATCTTTTTCCAAAAAGTTAAATTAAAATTGAATACTTGATCTTTTGAGATTCAATTTAACCTTTTTCGGCAGCAGCAGCAGCATCTGCTGCTAAATTTTCAGCAGCGGCGGCATCTGCTGCTGCCGAAAAAGGTTAAATTGAATCTCAAAAGATCAAGTATTCAATTTTAATTTAACATCTGCTGCTAAATTTTCAGCAGCGGCGGCATCTGCTGCTAACTTTTCAGCAGCAGCGGCATCTGCTACTAATTTTTTTTCAACTGCTAACTTTTCTTCGGCTGCTAACTTCTCTGCAGCACCAACAACTGCTACTAACTTGTCCCAAGCTGTCTTGCCATCAGATTCCAAAGAAATGTAATTTAAGCCGGTAACCTCTTCCACCACTTGTCTCACTTCCATCCACAATGTCCCAGAGATATTCACTTGTCAGTACATTCTTCATGTACACACTCCAATCTTTATAATTCCTTTGTGTTAGAACTTTATCTGTTGGTCTCACTTTCTTTGAATTCGCATTGGCTAATGCTTTTGCAGCTAATAACCTCGTGTCATCATATTTCTCTACAAATACAGGGCAATAAATCAGTAGAGGGACATTAAGTAAGTAAAATAGTACTCGTACTAATAAAGCGGCGGAACCAAGTGGGGGCAGTTGCCCCCCACTGCTAGTGTTGTTAAAGTTGTTACCTTTTTCTTGTGCAGAGGCAGCTGCTGCTTCTTCTAACCAAACCCAAGCTTGGTGGGCATTCTGTGCGTACATAATGTGAGGTAACAACTCTGATGTAATTGAGTATTGTAGGATTGATAGGGCCTCATCATCAAGAATTGAATTTGTTGAGTCTTCTTCAATTACACAGTCCCATAATTTCTTATGTAACAAATAATTTCTCATTGTGTGTTTCCAAATTTCATAATTGGTTGATGTAAGAATTTCACGAGAAACTGTAATAACAACCTCACCATCATCAATTATAGTTGTAGGAATATACAGTACTTGGTCTTCTTCTTCTTTGATTATAGTCTCACCTTGATCATCATGAATCTCTGAATTCCAAGTTCAACAAAAACAAATATATGAGTGATCAAATAGTATGATCTTTCTAGTACACCAAACAAGCATTAACTCAGTGGACCGAGTCACTGACTCAGTTCTGTTGTTACTGACTCGGTGAACTGACTCAAATCTGATGTTCATGGAGGTGGGTTTGTTGTGATTGGAAGATGAATAGGGGTAGAAACTTTGACGGAGAGAGATACAGTAGAGAATCAGATCAAGATGTTGATTTTCTTGTGCATGATAGCTGCAATACGATTTTGTCAAATATGATTTGATATAAAAGAAGATTAATAATACTTACAATGAGATACAAAGAGTATAGATACTCTCATCTGATATAGCACGACCAATTCAACTCTCTCACTTACATTGCTCACACACTTTCACTCACACAAACACATTCATGTTATGGTGGATGGCGTTGGGATTTCTGAAGAATAGATTTCTTAAATAAGAAACGATTGAAAAAGAATGGTCTTGCTTAAGATAGTCAATATCCGATTTCAGTAAATATCGGTCGGGGCCGAGACGCTGATACGATTCCGTATTTCAATGAATATCGGTAAATATTGGTAAAATATTGGTGAATATCAGGGAATATCAACATCTAGGATAAACACCAAAACTGATATTATCGTCGGTATCTTGACTACATTGTTCTTGCTTTGTTGCCATCGAATCTCGGACTCAACGATGGTCAACGGAGATTTGCAGAGTGGGAGGAACAAGGAAAGGGGAGGAAAGGGGATGATTTACACGTGGATAAGTGAAAAAAAGAGTTAGACTAGCACCACGTTTGTGTTTTGTTGACTGCACCGTGTTTGCTTTTTACTGACTCGGCGTTTGAATTGGTTCAGCCTTAGCACGAGTCGAATGTCATATTGTTTGTTTTTTTTAGTTTGAGTCAAATCTGACTCGCTATCTGAATTAGACATAATTCTTGATTCGAAACCGTTTTTCCTCTGATTTATCGGACTAAGCCACTGACTCGTATATTTTTGAATCAGTTTTAGTAGTCAATCTCGACCGAGACGGTCGAGATCTCGCTGAGATTTTCGGTTTCGGTCCTTAGTCGAGACGAATCTTTAAATCTCGGCGAGACAAGATTTGTCCGAGAAATTCGCCGACACAGCCGAGATCTCGTCGGGCAAGTTTAACCTATGTAAATCTAGAAATAAAAATCAAATACAACCTAAAAGAATTAATTTTTCTTAAAAATTAGTATTGTTTCTTTATATCTATACAAGCTTATCACATTTAAAGTGTGCAGAAAATGCTTGGCATACATATTACAGGTATAAATTTGAAAATAATGACTCTGAAATTTTCCCGAAAATCTTTCTGAGATAAAATTATTTCAGTCTCAGCCGAGACAAGACCAAGATATAATATTAACTATCTTGATCTGATAAAAAAAATACATTAAATTAGATCCAGATGAATCAGATGATATCAGTCGGACCCAGACGACTCGAAGTTAGAAAAAAGAAATAAAACAAACATAACATAGGTCTTACAGCTCTCCCCATAGTAAAAAAACAATACGGCAATATGGCCTAAAGCAATATAGATGTCAGCAATATAGAGGTCGATACTGTTTTTTTTTTTTTGATCGGTTAACTAGGGTAAGTCGACTTTCTGGACATGCAGTAAACTAGTAAAAAATTAGTACAGTAGCACCTAAAAGTCTTGACTTTTGCTTAAAAAAAATTAAAAAATCTTGAGTTTTGAGTGAATTTGGGGGTGATCTTCCTCTCTCTCTCACGTGTACTCGCAAGTCGCACATGCCCTTCATTAATGGTTTCTAATATTAGAGCCTAATACAATATGTTTGTTGTTTATTTTTGGATTGAGACACTAGTAGTTAAGATAAGATCACTGCCAGTGTGTGTGAGTGACATGGTATAGAATTAGGAACGAGATGAGTGATTGTTGCACTGGTACTGGATACTCTTTAGAACGGAAACGATACTCTTCTTCTGTCCCAAAAAAAAAAAACTTTCATATTTTTCAATTTGCCCAATTTCAAGGTTAGAATAGAAAAAAATAAAATAAATATATTACTTTTTCTAAGACGAAGATAATATTATACGGTACTTAAGATTTAATGGCAGTGGTTTGTACTTTATATTGCAGTTAGTTTTTCTAGCTATAAAATTGAACTGACCTTTGTTTCGGTAGAATCACCACCACCACCATTATCGTCATCATTTGATTCATTTCTAACATCTGAGGTTGTTTGGCTTGATGTAACAAGTTGATCAGCAGCTACATTGCCATTTAAATCTTCTGCTATTGATGTTTGTTTCTTCTTCTCCACCTTTTTCTTTTTTTTTTCTTTGTTTGGTTATCTGCTCCAGTTGATGTTGCCGCTACTGAATCTGCTATCTCTGGCATATCCATTCAATAAAAAGCTTATACATACTGATTTATACGTGCACAAAATAATTAGAGCAGCAAAGGAATTTATAAGTATATATCAACGGTGCAAGTGTGACATAGCACAAACAAGATATTGTGCTAATGGATCTAACCTTTTCCGTAGAATCACTACCACCACCGATACCATTATCACTTCTAAATACTGAAGTTGTTCTTGATATAAGAATTAATTTATCACCATTTCTAATCTCATCTAAACCCATTGTTGTTGTTGATGTTGCTGCTATGGAATCTTGTGTCTTTTATTGTATTACCTTTTGGCTGAAAATTTTGAACTGAAGTTATAGATGTTTAACTCTAAAGTGAAGTCAGATTCAAGAGACTGGTTTCATATTAATCAAACAAGAAGCAACCATATATATGTAACCACTTTAAGTATTTCTGATTAAGGCTAATTATCCTACGTAATATATTGACTTTATAATTTATTTTATAGCTATTTAAAGTTTATTACGTAATAAATGTTTAATATATTTTTTTGGTAACCAATATTTAAAATATTAAGGGTTAGTATTTAATCGGTCAATTAATATTTAATTGTATTTTATTTTATTTTTTCTATTTTTTATTAAAACAAAATTTAATTAAAACTTAAATATTTAATTTTTATTTAATAATATATAAATATTATTAAAATATTTTTGTTAGGTGTAAACTAAATCGATAATATTTTATTAAGTCTAAAGTAAATAAATTAAATAAATATTATTAAATATTTTCATAATAATATATATATATATTTTAATAATATTTAAATATATATTTTTATTAAAATATTATTAATTTAAACTTAATAAAATATTATTTTTATTTAATTTTGACGTTTAAACTTAATTTAATACTTTTATTAAAATATCATTTTATTTAATAATATTTAAATATTATTTTACATAATAATACTTAATATTTAGTAATATTTAAATATTGCTAGAATATTTCCTAAGTTTAAATTAAATAGATAATATCTAATTAAATTTAAATAAAATATTATCAAAATATTTAATTTTTGTTAAAATATCATTTAATTTAAATTTGATAAAATAAAATAGTATTTTTATTTAATTTAACGTTTAAACTCAATTTATTATTTTTATGAAATATTTTATTAAATTTAAAGTAAATAATATTTTAATAAAAATCACGAAAAATAAAATAAAATAATCAGTCAGCTATTAACTTTGACGGTTAACGACGGGTCAAGATATCAACCTTAATATTTTAAATGTTGGATACCAAAGCAATGTATTAGACATTTATTGGGTACCAAACATTAAATAGCCCTTTATTTTATTTGTTGGAGAAATATTTAAATTTGCCTCGTCCCCTATTAGAGCCAGTGGGTATAATATTTTTTGATTTATCCAACGATTCTACCTTTTTATTTTTTACTTTTCCTCATATGAGAATCATTGGGTACGATCTGCTGTATCCAACGGTTCTACCTTGTCATTTTTTTAACTTCGCTGAGATTGAAATCGTTGGATAAGAACTGATGTATCCAACGATTCTACTTTGTCATACTTTTTTACTTCTCTGAGATGGGAATCATTGAATAAGAACATGTTGTCTCCAACGAGTCTACCTTGTCATTTTTTTAACTTCCCTGAGATTGGAATCGTTGGATAAGAACCTGTTGTATCCAACGATTCTGGAAACAATTCATTTTTACTCGGTTTCTGTATAATTTTATGGTTAGAATCAGTGGATAGAACTCACGCTGCCAGAAACAGCTCTGGCGGAACTCAAGCTGCCAGCGCTAGCAGCACTAATCTTGCCAGCGCTAGCGCCAGCTCCATCATTACACGAGCATCATCATTTTGTTAGCATACCAAGCATTGCAGCACCTAGGCCGTGGCCATAGCACTTATACGTGATGGCATGATAGACACATTTTAGTGTCTAATTTGCACCTTAATTTCTAGTGAGTTAGTATTCGATTTTGTGTCTATTACGTGTTTTATTGCTTTTGTAGGTACATTAGAAGAATAAAGATTTGTGGAAAAATTGGCTCAAAAAGTGTTCAAGGCACCCGAAAAAATGGATCAAGGCACCCACACTTTGGATTGGGGCACCCTTGGATCGGGCTGAGCTGGATCGGGTCAACCCAGCGGGTCAACCCAGCGAGCCAGCGAGTCGACTCGGCCGATCCAACTCAGCGGGAATCATCGGAATTTCAACTGTGTACGCTGTTTCAATTGAGTTATGGATTGTTCTCTTCCAGATTGTTCCAAATGTTAGTAGATAACCCACACAAGCTAGAACAATCGAGAAACAACAAAAAGATCCCGTGAAATCAGTTGAAAAATCATGAACATGGCCGGAATTTGGTTTCGATTAGGATTGGGATTTGTGGGCTGTTCTAGAGAGTTCTATTAGGTTTAGAACTCTCTCTAGGGTTTCTACTATCTATAAATACCAAGAGAAGCCAAGAGAATCGAGTACAAAAGCTTAGAGAAGATTTTAGAGAACTCCGGTCAATATTCCGTCACCGCCGACGAGCTGCTGCTGCACCTGCCGGCTGTTCTTCATCCATCACTGCCGGAGAAGAAGACTCAGTAACATTTATATGTGTTGCTGATTTGAATTTTCCTGTCGTCTATTGCTTCAAACCATTTGTTGCTTAAACTCTTCTGTAACAGCTGAACCCTCTCCTGTAACGCTTATAAGCGTATCAAATCAGCTGTTACAGCGTTATTCAACCTTGTAATCAATATTTTGAGCAATGAAATCAACTTTTGAGCAAGTTTTCTTCACCATGAGCTAAGTCTATTTACTGGGATGATGGATAAGGTAATTTTCTCAATTTTATGTGATTTAATTATTTTCTAATAATTATTTATAATTCTTTTATCATTAAAATTGCATAGTTTTGAATAGTAAAAACGGTTTTCTTTCAACAGTTGTGCTTTTGCTTGATGGATTATGCTTAGTTAATTAATTTTGATAGTCCATGCTTGTGATTTACCTCTGTTTGTTAGCATAACAAAACCAATTTTGGCAATTATTTGGGCTTCAATTAATTTAAAAAGAATTATCTGATTAATCACATAGGTTGTTAGAATTACCTGATTCCTGATTCCTGGTATTTTTAATTATTCAAAAATCATCTTTAGGTTATTTAGTCTTTTTCTTACTCCTGAAATTTTCTAGAGTTAATTAGAATCATTATTTTCTAAAATCATTACCTTCACAAGTTCGAGAATCGAACCTTTATTTACCACTATATAAAATCACATCATGGCACCATCTGACAAAAGCCTTGGCCACAACACCAATCCAAGACAATGCTAACAGCACGCAAGCCATGGTCGTGGTGCCAACGTGCTCTAGCATTAATACAACCCTAATTATGGTGGTGGCACCAAATGTGTCAGCGCTAATGTTGGCCAGGCCATAGCCACGACACTAGCATGTGCTAACAACATCTCGACCATGCCAATTACACCTATGCGCGTTGTTGTTTCTAGCACAACTTGCATTGTGCAAACATGCCATAAATGTACTACAACCATGCTATGTTGGCATAAACTTATTGGCAGCATTATCTTATGACAAACTCCCAATTACTCACGCTCTTTGAGTTTGATAGTCCATGACTCCGTTAACTTTTACGAAAAATCAAAACGTGTTATACGGGGGGATTCTTCATGGGGTATTGGTCTGTTGATTTATAGCAACATGCGGCGTGGCAACACCACATGATGGAAAAGCTACAAGTAGTGGTGACGGTTATAGAGGTTGAAGGTGATGTAGTAATGGTCTAGAAGTGTCCAGAAACTTCCCAAGCATGACAGGCATGGCTATACCATTACCTCCACAATCTCCATCTCTCCACCCCTTCAATACCTCCACTACTAACGAGGAAAGAACTGTGTATTCTCAATTACTATAAATAGACTACTTAGTCTATTCATAGGCAGAACAAGCTTATCATTCTCACAAGCTCTGTTATTCTTCATAGTTCAACACATTTACACACAATTCATCACCACTGATTTCCTCAACTTTCTTTGCCTCCCTCCCCTAAGATCAACCCGTATGCTCTCCTTGTGACCGAAGCAGGACGGAACGGCTACTTTCGTGGTTTAGACTTATCATGTACGATTTTGATTTCCGAACCTAAAGAAAGTGCTTCTACATTACATTGTTTTTCCTACGAGTAATTCTTAGGTACTAATAGAGGTTTTCATGCAAATATGTACAAAAATTCAAAAATTCTACATACAAAGTGAATACTAAAACTTTATATGCTTAATTACTCCCGCAGACTTAAACTTTACATAGTCCTCAATGTAAATTGATTTCTTCAATGTAAAATCAAGATGGGAAATTCCTAATATGATATGCAAACTAATAAAACTAAATACAAAAAAAGATAGAAATACGAAACCAATGGGTTGCCTCCCATTTAACGCTTAGTTTAACTTCTCAGCCTAACCTCTAGTTATTGTTCGTACACCAACAATCTGAAAACCTGGGGATCCGCCCAGATAACAATCTTCAATTCTAGTAACAACTTCACGCAATTGTTAGCATATGATATTACTTGTGGAACTATTATAAGATGGAAGTTACCCCCACATTTAGTCCTTTCTACACTTGAAAGTGTATAGAGAAAATACAATTTAGGCACCTCAATGGGGTCCACTTGGGTAACCTGCACATTGTTAGAATCAAGCATCTCTAACGGTGGATAGTTAGAAGCAAAATAATTCGTTAAAACTTTGGAAGCACACAACTCCAATCCTAAGTGAGGTATTTTCCTAAAGATTGGGTTAATAAATTTTTGAGAATCTACTTCGATTAAAAGAGGAGGATCAATGGATATAGAATTATGCATAGGTTTAGACAAACCTTCCACTATCTCTTGTAGTACGGGATCCTCATTGTTCTTAAAGAACCCCAATGAATTATTCATCTCTTGTGTATCGTGGTCAACCAATCTTCATTGGTTTCTGCCTCAACCAAAATCTCGGCATTAATATTATCATTATACTCTTTGGCAAGCTCAATTGGGTCTTTCAAGACAATACTCAATCTAGCCTCATTCTCAAATATTTCATCATCCTCGATATCAGACTCTTCATCAAAATCTTTATCGACCTCATATTCACCATTAGAAAAACGACGTTTGAATTCCATACTATGTTACTACTAATTTCTTGGAGAATTTCTTTTGTTGCTACGTTATCTTCCAGTTGATATTTTTTAAGAATTTTCTTATGTTTACACGTCTTCCACCATTACTTATAATAGGATCTCTAGACCACGACTCTTCTCGTTGAATGGGTGAATGATCATAACTACGACCATGAGTCGGGTAAGCTATACTATTATAGAATTTTGTTGGTACGACGTTCTCCCTATTAAGTGTTGGATCAAGCTGGTCTAATCTATGTTGCATATCCTTAAATTGATCTAAAACCTGCATACAACTCGAGTGGAGCCAATTAGAAGTATAATTGTCCCACCTTCTTTGTGATTTTTGACCTACATACCCATCATAAGGTTATTGATATGTATGAGAATAACCATAGGATTCCATAGGGTATTGACCAAAACCAAAGGATTGATTCTGATTGTATCCCATAGTCGGTTGGAAGTTATTGAAAGATTGAAAATTATAATTAAACTTATTACCACCATAATATACCTGATCTTGTGCATCATACATGTTATTTTCGTAAGGAAACATGATGACACATAAAGAGTAAGAAAAAAATCTAACTAAAAATATAAAAATAAAAATAAAAGTGATGTATACAACCTGATTTCAGAATCTACCTTCCGCTTTTGACGGTTGACGAATTCCACCAATGAGTGGTTTCCACAATGAAAACCTAAAAACCTGAAAATCACTAAAAGAAAAACATAAAATAGAACAAAAAAGAAATCTCAAACAAATAAAATTGCCAACAGCTCCCCGGCAGCGTCGCCAAAATTTGATGGGTTGTCAGTCATCCAAAAAATTTCCTATACTTTTTACAATAATGAGTAGAGTAGAAAGTAGAGATTCATTCCCATAGAGAGCATGGAGTTATTGTTTGATTTTGAATTCTTAGGTACCTAAGGGGGTTGTTGAGTTTCTTAACTAAAGTAAATAAAAAGCAAAGTAAAATAAAAATTATGAACAAAAATAGAAAATATTGGTTAGAGATCTTCCATTACAAACATGTTCATCAATCGATTAAAATAAACATCAAATCTCTCTTCATACCAATAACCCTAAAAAATCCCCAATTGGTGTAATACTTCGTTACGCCTCTATATGTCAATATATACTGCAATCGCTAGTATCTGAATTCTTTTCCACCAAATAACTTAGTGTTTATAGCTAAGAGCTAGATTCAACTTAAGGAAAGAATTAATATCCATGAGACGAGTTATTCATAGGAAATATATCGCACAATTGTGTCATATTCAACCTAGGTCAAGCTTTACTTGTGACTTCCTTCACGATTCGCACCGCTAGTGATCACAAATTACTACTAGTTATTAGGATTCTTGATAAAATTACCTAAGATTTCTAATTAGCTATAAATAGTTATTAAGGATATTTAATTCACGATTTTAAACATATCCAAATAACCAAATAATATTACATGAACACAATCATATAATTGGTATACGTAGTAAAACATGAACGATAAAAAGAGATAATAAAAATTAAACTAACCATCCAGATTGATTTCCATGTTAAGAACTTCCGATTATATCTCCAACCAATAGAAGAATCAGCTACTCATAGGTTTACTAAAACCCATGGAAAATATAAAAGAAAAGAATTAAGGAGAAGAAGAATAGAAAATATCCTAGTTTTCCCCTTTAATGGGTAAACCAAAATTTGCTCTTTTTTATGGAGAAGTTGTGTAGAAAATTGTATCTAGGCTCCCCTTTATATAGGCTTTGGTAACCTCCTCTTGATATCTATCCAACTATGAAACCTAACCTCCTTAAACTCTTCCACCTCCTTTTGATCTTTATCCAATTATGACACTTAACCTCCTTAAAAACCAACAAAAATTCTAATTTTCACATCAAAGGTAAATCCAAAACGCACCCCTTCTTTCTCTTCTCGCACAGGCTCAATAAGGCCCTACAGAAACCAAATCTAAGTTGGTTTCACAGTTTTGTTCATAACTTCTTCGTACGAATTCAGAAGACCTCATTCTTTTTGCGTTGGCTTCATGTTTCAATTATATACAAGATGTGAGAATAATTATTGGATATGAGTTTCATTTTTTTTTTCACTTGTAGCACTTCACTTCCTTGGCACTTTTAAAGCCATTTCCACTTCTTTTGGTTGAATCGTCCTAGCATGAGAGAAAAAATAGAAAAAAAAAGTAATACAAGGTAAAATGCAAAAAATATAACTAAAACAAGTATGGAATTGACACTCAAAACATGTAAAGTATGCACCTATCAGCTATCACTAATGGTGATGCATATGCATGAATAACAGGCTTCCAAGTACTGTCCAAGCATTGGTCATGCCTTGGGCTAGCACATAGGCCATTGAAAGCCTATTTCATCATCCTTAATTCGCTTCGATATTGAGCTGGATGCATGCACCGGTCTGGCTCGTGCCAAGGGTGCATCATCCGGGCCCATCCCTTTCAAGTCGCGCATCTTTGTGATGCAAAAGGCGTATACAAGCTCCCGTAACTGACTATCTGGTTAGCTTCTGTTCTTGGCCATGCCCAATTTGTAATTGATACATGCCAACATTGAATGGCTTGATAGGAAGTATGTACATCCAGGGAATGAACTTCAACTACCTCATCAAGTGTGTCGCAATCATCTCGCAATTAAATGGCATGTGCGACAAGGTGTTGGACCACAAATGCGAAGGATTACATGAGATATTTTCATAAATATCTTTTGTTGATTATCTTTTACCATTTTTATGACCATGAAATATTTGCTAGTTATCTTTTGGTGCTCCTATCATCTGAAAATATATGTTTGATTTTTATTTGGATCACATTTCTACAGGTTCAACATGTCAGGTGTTGGTTCTAATATAAATACATTTTGCTAATCTCATGTATACCACAAGCAACACCACATTGCATATTTGGTCACGTTATCTTCGACTTTGGAAGATTTGAAGTTTACTATTTGTAATACGTGGAGCAGGTTGACTCCATCAACTATTGTTGTTAATTATGTTGAAAATGAAGTGAAAGTCCCTATCCTTGCTGATGTATCGCTTCAAGGGCTTGTTGCGTTATATTTTATAAAGAATTCAGATTTCTTTGAGTTGCATGTGGATGTCGTTTTATCTGGTGCATCTAGTTCTTTGAGAGTGTTGATTTTGACAACAGTGCTGAGTTGGTCGTGAGTTCTAGGAACAATTATTTGAAAGATTGGGAGAAAGTTTTTGAAGATAAAAATCATCTCTTCCATGGTGGTGTTGAAGTTGTTCGGTTAGCATGTGAGAATATTGTTTGAGGACTGGATATAAGGTTAAAAATTGAAGAATGACCTTGAGAGATTCATGGTGAGATGCAGAATGACTGGTGCTCTTGGATGCTTCATGTGGTTGCCATGAATGGGTCTTTGGATGTGTTTAAGATAAAGGATTACGCGGGGAGGCACACTTGTGATGCTGGGTATAGGTTGAGGAGTCCAAATATTTCGAGAAAGCTTGTAAATCATTTAGTTCATGAGCGTGTCAAGCACAACCCTCTCATAAAGCCGCAAGAGATTATAGATTATATTAAAGTTGGGGGAGGGATCAACATCAAGTATCCACACGCATATCATGCATTAGACTTATCGCATCAAATGATTTTTGGTGACTATGTAAAATCATACACTGATCTTGCTTTGTGGGTCACTGATGTTGGGGAAACCAACCCAGGGTCTTATATTGATTTTGACTTCAACGATGCAACAAAGAGATTCAATAGACTTTTTATTTTCTTTGGAGCTTGTAGAGAGGGTTATAAACTTTGTCTTCCAAGGATCTTTTGTGATGCGATATTTCTTACGGGGAGGTTTAAAGGAGGTCTAATGGCTGCTACATGTCTTAACGAAATCAAGGTAACTTTTTTATATGGTACATATTTGATATGTAACTGTTTTTATGTACCAGTACAAAGAGAAATGTAGTCTATTTTCTGGTATATATCAATATATACTGTGAGATCATACACATCATACATAAAGTACATATTGATATACACTGTAGGTGTAACATAATTTGAAGGTGCAGACATGAAGTACATATTGATATGGGCTTTATATTTTTTTCCAGGTTTTTATCCTTTTGCATATGCATTAGTTCTTGACGAAGATAATGATAATTGGCATTGGTTTATAGACAATCTTAAAAAAGTTGTGGACCATCGTCGCATCACCTTTTTGATTGACCGAGGTGAAGGTTTGTTGAATGCAATTCCTGAAGTTTTCCCTGATTCTTATCATAGCTATTGTTTTTTTCAATTGAAAAAGACAATACCCATCAGTAAGTATGATGAAAAATATAAAGAAGTGATGGAATGTTTCCAAAAAGCAACATATGCGCTTTCTCCAGCAAGATATGAAGAAGGTCTTCAAGAAATGGTTTATCTAGGAAGGCCTTGGGTTGCTGAATACTGTCATAACATTCCTAGGGAAAAGTGTTCTAATGCATACTTCTCAGGTTATAGGTATGGTCATACTTCTTCAAGCATTACGGAGTCTTTTAGTAACCGGATTCGCTGCGAGAAGAAGTTACCTCCTTGCGCTCTCTGACACAATCAGGTTTTTATAAGTTTCTTGTAACACTACAAGTATAAATGTACTATTTTTTTTAATATGCTCCATCAATCTTCTTCTAGTACATATTTTTGTTTTAGGCAGTATGTATAATATGTTAGCTATTTTTTAATTTTATTTGTCGTTTAAGTTACGGGTAATGGAGTTGATGTCTGAACATTGTGAAGAAAGTCTTTTGATGGATTTGGAACTCTTAACACCTGTGTACCAAGCCTTGCTTGAACTACACATTCAAATTGGTCGTCCTTGGAAAGTTAGTCAGTCATATGATCATGTCTTTGAAGTTCATTCCCCGAGGTTAGTTTTTTAGGTAACATGCTCTTTTGGTGTGAGATATCCACTAAACTAGTTTCTTAGGGGTACTGCAGAAAACATATCAAATATGTATTGTGCAGATTATCTTCTTAGGTTTGTGTAGGGAAAATAACAATATGTATTGTGCAGATTATATTTTTTTTTGTTTGTGTAAGGCAAATATCAATATATACTGCATAAATAATATGCTTGGTGTCTTGTGTGAAGGTCTCATATGGTAGATCTATAGTAAAAGAGTTGTACTTGCCAAATATGGTGCGTGTATGGTTTTCCATGCTCGCATGCTACTGCAGCTATTGCTGCATCTGGGGGAAAGTTCCTTGATTATATCGACGAATACTTCAAAGTTAGATGTTATAGCCAGCTATATTCAATCGCTATTATACCTGTTCCTAATCACGACAGTTAGGATTTTAAGCAGTACATATTGATATTTTTTATTGTAGTATCATACATGAGAATGGTTTTAAGCAGTACATATAAACCATAAACTAGAACCAACATAGTACATATTGATATTTAGTGTAACATGCATCAACAAAAACTACACAAGTATAGTAGATTTTTCTTATTTATGTTTTTCAATATACCACATGCCTGATGAGTATACCGCAGAAGATACTATTCTTCCACCAATAGTAGTTAGGGCTCCTCCAGGAAGAAGAAAAAAGAACGGCATCAAGAGTGCATGAGAGAGGAGCAAAAATCTTGTTACATGTTCAAATTGTAAATTGAAAGCTCATCACAACAAGGCTACATGCAATGTTATCCGTCAGTACCAATATACGAATGAGAATTAATTTCACTACAGTTTTTTTAGTACATTTGGGATTTAAATTCTTTTAGAAGATACTTATCGCATTTTTTTAGGTTTCTTTTTTCAGAACTTGTTTGTGTGCCAACTGAATTATGTTCTTAATGAAAGAACGAGAATTTGATGATATAAATCTTATATTTTGCTCCATCTTTAAAGATGTATGAACATGTGGTTGAATGTCATTCACTATATACGGGGGTCGAGTGATTTTTATTCCCAATACATTTTTCTTTTATTTAGTAATCTTGTAGTTGTTATAAAAACACAAAAAATGCACATAAACAAAGTAATTTTTTTAAATTCATATCAATGTATACTTCATAGTACATGTCAATATTTACTTTTTAGAATATGAATATATTGGTTCAGAGTTTCAGAACACAGTACATATCAAGATACTTCCTAGCACATATCAATATGTTCTGCCTTTCTATATAACTCTAAAAATAAATAGAAACCTAAAAATGCTAATAAAGATCATATATATATAAACATAATAAGATCCTTATATAAGTATTAAATCCTTATCGGTTCAATAACTCAAAACCAAGTTCAATAAGTAAAAAGAAAGTTACTGCAGTACATATCCATATTTACTCTGCAGATAAACATTTATTTTCATTGGAGGGGTCCCAACTGATTTCAGGCGGAGTGGCTGTCAACAACCTGCATGCTAACTTGATTCTTTTATTCTGAATCTTCATCATCAATTGTTCCTCATCTCCCAAACTTTTTCCATCACGATCAATTTTTGATCTCTTCTTGATAAAATGCATTACATATAAAAGGCAGTCTGGCCACATTCCTTGTTGTGGACACTAGGGATGCACAGGAACCGACCGGAACCGAAGGACCGAACCGGAACCGACGGAACCGTACCTGAAACTGACCGAACCGAGGGTATAGGGTACAGGTACAAAAAAAGAGAACCGAGTACACCCGGGTACCAGGTACAAGTTCTACCTAGGAACCGACCTGTACCAGACCGAAGGAACCGAATAATGTTAATTGTTGATCAGATAGTGGGCGATTCAATCTCATGCGTCTGTTACTACTCCTTACTTTAAGTCTGTAACTCGATCGAAAGAAGAAAAAAGTTTCGCCTGTTTCTAAACTTTTGTGTGTGAAAGAAGAAGAAGACAAAGGCCATTTCTCACTTACTTTTTCACTTCTACAAGACTAAAACTACAAAACTACTACTATTACTACCAGTCTACCACAGAGACCATTTCTCACCGTAAGTTCTTCTCTCTGATCTTTACTTTTGTTGTTTGAATTTTTTTTAGTTAGTGGGGTTGTTTTCATTGTATTGTTTGAGTTTTTGGTGTTTCAGTATTTTTTTAGTGAAAACCCTTTGATAAGATTAAGCTTTGAAGGTTGATTTTGACAACCCTTTTAGTTAATTTTAGGAATTAGGTTGAAATATTATGTTTAAAACCCTAATCTTAGGTTAGGGTTTTGTGTGATTCATGGAATTTTTTATTAGGTTACATATGTTAAATATCGTAAAGTTTTCTGGACAGGTAAAATTTCTGATTGATTCCTTAACAAGGTTGAATTATTGTCTTGTTTGTTGGAATTTGAAGATACTAGTTTAATGAATTCACACCATTACTGTCCAGCGTTATAGATAGTTAGATTTTCTATATGGAAACTGTCTCTTAGTATTGTCTTCCACTGCAGTCACAAATCTTGTTAACTTCTTTATTATGTCGTAGGTTGTTTAAGTATGTCAATATTTAAGATACAAGGTTACAGAAGTTGTGCCCTTGGTCTTGCTGTCCAGCATTGGAGATAGTTAGATATTCTTTACGTAAATTGTCTCCTAGGATGGTCTTCCCCTGCAGTCGCAAGTCGAGCTTAACAGTTTATAATTTCATACTTCCACTAAGTATGTCAATGTTATTTCTAGCACATCCATAGTTTACCAAGTAGTTGCTGCCAAGTTTTCCTGACTTAATATAGAGATTTCTTTATCATATATGTTTTACCAAATTTTAAACATTTTGTTTCTGTTTTTCACACATATTGCTAGTGGTACGCCGAGCAGGTTAGACGAATGAGTTTCCTGACGAATTTAAAATAAATTTTATTCCTTGTTGGATTCACCTGTTGCTGCAAGTTGGTGTGCTTTATGAGCATATTTCCTGCAACTTCTTCCCACATTATATTAATCCTTTGTGGATTAGTTTGTTAGCTAATTGACAAGGGTTGCAAATAGAGAAGATGGATGGACAGGCTTCTGATGACCATATGATTTTGGTCCTTCCATTTGTTTTCATTTATGTATTTTTTAGTTTTGTTTAACAATTCTCACATGTAGATCGACTCACTAAATTTCTTGTATGGAAGTGTAATCCGCTGCATGGATTATTTAAGAAGAACATCTAGCTAGGAATAGCAAGCTGTTCTGCAAAAAGTAAAGTGAAACAAGCTCCTGATGTACTCGTAGACTGATCATGTTTATGACCAAACAAGCTTTTTAACTGTAGTACCTGACGAGTTGGGTTAAATACAAGTACAATATAAATTTTGTTTGGTACAGTATGTTTGTATAAATATTTTTATTTTGTTCGAGATTTTGAGTAGCTCATACTCGTACTGATTGTATTTTTTATGTTCCTTGGGCTATAACTGGGGACTCTGTTCTCCTAAAATTTGAAAAGGAAAGGTCTGGTCTCGTCGATAGTCTGAGGCGTGTTGAAGATATTGTCCCACAATCTGTTGGTCTCCAGGTAACTGTTGTACAACATTTTTTAACTCACAGTTGAACTTCAAGCAATGTCACACGACTATGCGTTTTACTTTTAATCCATAGAAATATGGGGAATCACTTAACTATGCAACCTGGAAACAAGATGGTACTCCAATTTCCATAGCAGATATTAATATCATCAACTAGTTTGGATTTTTATTTCTGCCTGGAAACAAGATGGTACTCCAATTTCCATCAAGCATCCATACAAGGGTCTATGACTCTAAATGTTGTTGTTTTAGTATTTGTTACATATTTCATTGTTAAGATTCAACTAGTGTAGTTATATTGACAATAAACATCTCCTTCATATCATTAGTTTTTAATCACTATGAGATATTTAGTTCATTTTATGAAGCTATGAACATAGTGTTTGAAACTATTAGCACAGTTTACCATCTATGACTGTCGTGGCTGAGGTGTCACTTTCCAGTTGAGTTGATATTGAATATACTCACACTCGAAATCTTTTCTGGGTTGAGTAGGATGTCTATGTAGCACATGTCTGTGGAAGTTCACCAATTCTCTCAGTAACTCATCGTTAAGCTTAGTATATCATACATACATTAGTGGAAAAGATTCTAGTTTAATCATCAACAAAGTCTTGTTATATCTGCATACCGAGGGGCTGGTTGAGAAAGATATTTACGACCTCAATTTGAGCAGTATGTTGTTAAATTGTACTCTGTTCTCGTCTTGTGGTCTCTTTCGTTTTATAGGCGAATACTTCTGACTATGAAATTAAAACATGGGTTTCATGGTATGTCACTATGTTGAAGAAATATTAAATTGGGTTATTAAAAGCTTGTTTTTGTTAGTGATTTTGTGAATTTGCCTCGGAGACAAGTTCCTGTGTAGCTCATTGTTGTATATTTGTAATGGGATAGCTCTTGTTAACTATTATCTTGGGCATGTTTTTTAAAATGAGTGAGAAAAAAAAAGGGTACTGGATCGGAATCAAACCGAGAAAACGGGTACAGGGTATAAAATCGAACCGAGAATATAGGGTACAGGGTACAGGTACACGGATAGAGAACCGACCATAGGGAGATACAGGTACACGGTTCTACCAAGAACCGATCCGAAACGACCTTTGTTCACCCCTAGTGGACACCCATAGTCAGTCAATCTTAAGTTGATCACCTTCTCTCTCTGATTCTCATCCAAGAACTGATTGATTGGATTGAACAAGTATTCAGACATTTTTTTGGTATTCTCATAACAATGATCCCTAAACGCCACATACGAGTTGTAATGGATGAATTTCTGGGTTTCAAACTCAAACTCGAGCGGTGTCCAATGCTTGTTGCCATGGCACATGGGTACAAGGATCTTCTCGATGTCATTGCTCATTGTCAAGATCGGCATAATAATACCAGTCACTTATGCTCCCTTTAAAGTCTCTGGTTTGTCGACATGATACTGAAAATTGGAAACGTTTAATAGGTTATTTCACAAAGTATATATCAATATGTAGTTTTTTCATATCCAATGTTGAAAAGTATAAAAGAAGAAAATAACACATACCCAAGCAGCTGGATCCAGGTGCAACACCTTTAAGTATTTTCTTTCTGCCTCAGGATTTGCTTGGTCCTCTTTAGACGCCGCTTGAAGCTTATACTGAGCGTAGTTGATAATATCTTTCTCTAATGCTCTGTTGAAGATCAAATCTTCCGTTGTAGTCCCGCTGACGCAGATACCACCTCCATCCTCTACTGTCCAAGCAACCGATCTGCACATTTGTAACAAAAACACATATTGAAGTAAGTTTTTTTGATATGTACTGCAAAACTTACTTGATTTAAAAGTAAAATGAAAGGTACAAAGTACTTACATTCTCTTTCCTTTCTCAAATTATGGAAGTAGAATCGATATTTGTTCATTTGTCATCTTCTCATAGAGTGGTGACTTCTCAAGATCCATGAACTTCATACGAGGTTTCTGAGCTTTACGAGCTTTATTGTTCTTTCATGTCTTTATTGTATTTTTTTCGTTGGTTAGTTTTCGACTTCTTCTTTTCAGAAAACTTACTTCCACTATCAAATAATGGATCTGTCTTCTTTGCTGGATTTGCACGAGTTACTCGCCTGCTAACTTGTTCTCCAGTTGGTACTGACTTCTTTGCAACAAACTTTGGTTTTGCTTTCGCTTTGGCAGCATTCATCTTGGCAAGTTTGGTTGCTAGTGGCACGTCACTTGACGTTTGGGTGGTTCTAACTTCATATTCTTGCATTTTTGAATCCAGATTTTGAGTACTATTTGAATCATATTTTTTTAAACAAAGACAAGAAAGGTAAATTACCACAATTAGAAGATATACCTCTGGGTCATTTTCCTGTTCAGGTGTGACTTGATTTGCATTCTTCTCAGATGTAAGTTGGTTCGGCTCAGCTGTAACTTGTCGAACTTCTACACGTCGTAAATCATTTCCAAATAAATTATCAAAATGTTTGTGAATGTTAATCCCAAACAGAGTATGGCTTAAAACACTACCATTATCTTGGCTGAGAGATGCATATTCTTCATCATAAACTCCTTTGATGGAAATGCCTAAGTCCAAAAATTCTTCAAATGTGAAATTTTCAAGGTCTTCCATCTTTGCCATCTCAGTAAACAAAGGTACTTTCATGTCCACGAAGCTGTCGACCAAGGTTTCAACATCTTGTTCATCAGGGTTCTGCGACATCCCTTTAATAGTCAATACGCTGGTCTATAGCTTCAATCACCTTTTTCACTGTTTCTTGTTGAAGTCCAGGTAAATCATCCTGCAACCATAGAGTTTTTTTTTCATGATAGTTAAATACATATTGATATTTACAGTTATATGACAATAATAAAACACATTTGTAATAAGTACATATTGATATTTACATTTATATTAATAAACACATTTGTAATAAAGAGTGAAACTAGCCAACATTACTTACATATGTATTGCTTTTCTCTCGTATCTCTTTGACCTCTTTCTCCAAGTCAGATTTAGCCCATGTTTTAATAACACAAACATCAACACCACAAATTTTATGCACCGAAGGTGGTGTTGACAATGCAACATTATATGGAACCCTTTTGACGGTGGTATCATAATGTAATTTTAATAGTGGTAAATAAGGTGATCGTTTCTCGAACTT
>JAJJMC010030282.1:905341-922298 GCA_023531435.1 Papaver californicum
AATGAGGTTTCATTCAGAGAGAATGTAAAAGCTGTGAATACAATTAGGATCGTGAACATTTGAAACACCAATAGCACTCCCATCTCATTTATTACATATCACATCTTATATAGAATTTAGGGAAACATAAAGAAACTAACCAATGTCTAGTGCCGTTATCCAATTATCATTACTTCAACGCGGCTGTCACAGATAATCTAAAACCACTTACAGAACATGAGATGGCTAAGGTGATCACCTCAACAGAGAGCCACATAAGTAGAAGGGATATACCCGCTCCCCTGCACCAGCCAGACACTTGCAAAATTCCTACTTGTTTCACAACTCTCATGCGCCAATAATAAGCATAAATTCCAACCGTGGGGAATCAGTCAATCAGATCCTGCTTATGAGAGAGGGCAATAAACTCCAAACAGAAAAAGAGACCTATTGTTTCTAATCTCTAGTTAATATCGAAGAAAACTCCACTTAATTAGTGATCCTAGAACATTCACCATACACATTTATGAGAGCAGCAGTTTAACTTTTTCTCTATGACGATTACAAGCCTAGAGTCTTAATGTGGAAAGCAAGAAGTACGACCAAAGACGAGCTTCCGAAAAGGAATATCATTAAAAACCTGCCAAGGGCTATCGTTTTGTGTCAACTATCTAAGTATTGCTACACAAGGATCTTCCACGAACTCTCCACAAAAATTTCCACTTTGACAATTAGTAAGACCTCTATGTCAAAGGCAAACCCAGAAATCCAATGTGAATCATCCGCAAAAACATCTTGAAACTTTGCTCTCCCTAGGCGTCCGTAAATCCAACCCCATTCTCCTTAACCTTACAAGTTCCAACCAAATTGCTCTCATTAAAGATCTCTTTTCATGTAATTCCTTTCTGGATAAAATCCGTTAAAACTTTTCAAGCATACACACCTTTTTATAATCCTTAAAAGTAAGATTCGTACACTGATCAAAATTATGACATGTAATTCTCATTCTCCTCAAAAGTCAAGTACAATACTTGATATACATTGCCTTTCCATAAATAGAAATACAAGAGGCATTCACAGAACACCCCAAAAGAAAAACCTTTCTTTCTCATCCTACCATCACTAAACCAAACTCAATAATCGAAGTCCAAAATTCAACCACACTTTCCTTCACAAATTGAAAGCCACTTCGTTTTAATTTCCTTGGCCAATTCCAATCTTATACGAATCATAACAGCTGACATCTCCCATCATCTTACTACTTGCATTCAGTAACCTCCGAATCCAATTCCTTCAATGAACTAGTCAAGGATCCATAAAGTTTGCAACTTGGGTAGGCTATTTGCCGCCGCCACATAAAACATCTCTATAAAATCCAGATATATGTATATTGGTGGTAGATGAAATTAAGATATGTTGACAATGGAACATGCAACATACACTTAAACCAATTATTATACTGTAATGCATCACTTCAATTCAAGAATCAAAAACTAGTTCTTACATAGGCAAACACAATTCAGTAAACACAAAAAAGAATTCAAATCTATAAATCTAAATTAAGAGAGTAAACCCGACCAAAATCATACACAAAAGAAGACATATATACCTGTTCAAGATCAGTTCTAGAGTCCATCTCAAAAACAGGTCTAGAATCACCAGCTCTAAGTCTTCCACAAATCAATCTTGTACAGACAAAAACTATAAAAGTAGCACTCATTCCAAATCCAATAACTGTTGTAATCAAATTCATCCCTGAACCAAGCATCTTTGCGAAACCCCACTTTAGATAGATAGATACACAAATAGATAGGCAGCAGCTAAGGAAAGAAACAGAAAAGAGAAAGAACCCAGACCCAGAGTCAGAAAATAGAATTTCTTCAAGAAGAATTAACACCAAGTACTCATTTTTAGAATCTAAATCCCCTTTGGATCCACTCAACTTGAGATATTGATATTAGAAAGCATGAAAACAAACACTTCTGTTTCCTCCTATTGGAATCACATTCTGATTGATAAACAAGTCTTACTCAAAATGGGAATGGGTCCCATTTATTTTCTTTGATTATAAACCTATGGATTCTACTTTTTAGACATAATGGGGTAACAAAATTATTAATGGGTCAATTGAAAGAAAAAAAAAATCTAAACTTTTAAGAGGATTCTTGTTGTTTGATCAAACTGCAAATGAAGTTACTTATGATCATGTCTTTCCTGAGTTTGAGTATTTCATGACTTCTTTTATCTTTGTTTGGATAAGATCTAAGGTTTAGGTGTAGACATCAATCCTACTAATAATAGGCTTTAATATTGTGTTTACTTCTAGACAGCTCAAAGGGATAGATAGGGAACCCAAACAAAAGGCATGTTCTCTTATCTTTGTTTCTGTGATTTTCTTTTTCCTCATTGTATTAGTAATACAATTTATCTAATTATTTCAGTGGAAAAGGATTTTTAACTGAAATTTTAACTACCTTTTTAGACAGTTTAGGTATGATCTAAGAAGGATCCAAAGTTATGACTAGTGTACAGTACTAGTACTGGAATAGTTGAGACATGGGTTAAGAAAACACACTATGTAATTGGTAAGGACAAAGTTGATGGAATAGACTATTGCTCTTGCATATAGTGGGTCTTCTAGTCTCATGTTTAAAAATGGGGTGCAGTCCTTTCCTACAAACAAGGAAATGCTGTTGTAATGGGATAGCATTAGAAAGGCTAGTGGTGGTTCATCTGCAGTCCTTTCATTACTAATAAAGAAGTACAGAATCTGCCTCACCCACTCTGGAGCTGAAATCTTCAATGCAATTGACTTCTTGATTAGATTCCAGTTCAGACTTTAAGAGACACACTACAAGCGTAAGTTGATCCCATTGCCATCTGCAACTAGTTCACCTGCAGTCTGCGACTCGTTCAAGGGCAGCTTCCAAATCTTATGTCAGTTGGAAGATATGAAAAGTCATTCAGGCGCAGGTAGCTTCTAAAGTCTAAAGCAACTTGCTTAAAATGACGTTTACGATTGCTAGCTTTCACCAGATGGATAGAAATGTTTTAAAAACTAATAGTAGTGGCCTAGTGGCTAGTTCTGATTTGAGGTTTCAGATTCTCAGCTCAAAATTTACAGCTACTGGACTGACTAATATTCTGTATGAAAAAAAGTTATTTCCTCGGTCGATTTTATAAAGGCGTAAAACAACCTAGCCAGTTTAAGGGCGACCCAAAATTAATTAGGGGTGACTAATAAAACAAAATAAAGTTATTTTGAAATAATCACAATACATCCCTTATCCATATGATTTTTATAATGGCTAATCTACCTTTATTTAATTAGTGTTAATTTTGATTAATTAGTTAATTAATTTGGTTATAGTTAGTGTTAGAAAATTATTTGAGTTAGTTTTGGAATAGAAATCAAGAGTGTTTTAAATTGATTTTTTCGAGTTATAGTTTTGTACAATCGGTAGGCTCGTGATTTTTATTCCTATCAATTGTACAATCAGTAGTTTAATGGAGTACTTAAACTACCGATTATAGGTGTCGCCCCAAATTGAATTTCTCAAAACTTTCCAAAATTTCTAACTCTTCATCTTTCACAATCGGTAGGAATTGAAAAAATTTATATCTACCGATTGTAGCCTGAATTGAATTAAACTTTAAAAAATTTAACTTTGTAATCGGTAGTTTAAAGATCAATTTTATCTACCGATTATAATGGTTTTCTTGTCCAGGACTTTTCTTGACATAAACGATAGTTAGTGAACATAAATAACTACCGATTGTGGATAATCGGTAGCACAGGAAATAAATAACTATTGATTGTACGTAATCGGCAGTTTAGAAACATAGTTATCTACCGAATATGCCGATTTTACTTGACATCTAACTTTATAAAACAATTTCAACATCCGAAGAAAAACTTGTTCAAATAAACTTTCTACATATTGTTCATTAAACTTGTTCAAAAAAACTAAAAAACATCCGAAAAAAACGAAACAAAACACATTATAGAAATTGAAAGTGATCAATCTCATTGATCTCATGAAATTCTTCTACTCCTTGTTACTCTCGACTTGGTCCTAGTTTCAACCCGCTTCTTCTTCTTCTTCTCGTTCCCCTTAGGATCAGCCTGAAGTGGACATATGTACTCTCCAGCTTCATTGTAGTATGGGTTTATGCCTGACAAGTCTTTCTCCCTTAAAAAGAGTCGAGGATCCAAAACATAGATATCTGTCTCGGAATCGGTTGACTAATTGATTTCAATGGTTTTGAACTCCTCTATCGCCATTTTTTCCTTTCCCTTCATTGATTGTTTAGGTAAAGATTTTGGAGACATTTTCAATGGAGAATGAGAGTAAAGGGAGTAGAAGAATCGGTAGATGAAAAGAGATGGAAAAGGTGGTTGTTTTAGTTGAGAATAGGTTGAGCCACTAATCTATACAATTATTTCTTCGAAGTTGGAGAGTTAAAATGTATTGGAGGTGCATAAATGAGAAGATGTCACCCTCCTTATATAGATTAGATCCTTAACGGCTCTTCTTCTAAAAAAAAAAAAACGTTGAGGCCTGGTGTAACAAGAGTGTACAGAAAATATGTACACTAAGTTCGAACTAATATTAAAAATCGAAAGTTTTGGGTACACTATTATCTACCGATTCTAATAAGTAGCCCCAAATTGGAATTCGATTTTTTTTTTAAAAAAGATAATAAATCATTTCATTGAATCGAAAAGGCATACATCCCGTAACATTAAAGGAAATGAAATATAATAAATCATTAGATTACACTTAAATCCTTAAGCAAACCTATTATCAAACCTTCAACGGGTCGTATGACGCCCGAGACGACGTTCTTCACATCTTCGGAGAATAATCAACACAAAAGGGTTGTTCTTCCATCACCCTTAGGATCTCGAAATGAGGCTGGTACCTGAAATCTGAACCTTTCCATCTTCTCCATTCCTCCAGAGATCTGGCAACAACTTCATCATCAGTTTCATTCCTAATTCTTCTTTCATTCACCTTAGTGGTTAAAGTAGAAAATTCTAGTACTTCCCTTGTTATTTCCATATATCGACAAAAAAGGTCTGCTCTGTTCCGGTTATTGGGGTTACCGGTTTCATTACAAAAGTTAGCATGAATATGTTCTAACCATTACATCCGACGTTCATGACCCCTTCCTGGATAATGTAATACTATTTTCGACATAGGGATAAATCTTCCTCTACGGTAAAATTCTCTGCATTAATCCTAAAATTTTCGTAAGCCATAATTATGAAAACGAGAGATTATAAATTTTCTATGAAATGTAAAAGCTGTGAATTTGAAATGGGAATGAGAGATATATATTCATTTATTTATAGGTGTATCAGAATACAAATTATAGTTGTTGATCAACTGTAACAAATCAGAACGGTAACAAAAATGGAATTCGAATTTTTTTAAAAATTTTGGACATTTTCTACAAAAACAATCGGTAGTTTAAGAAATTCTTAAACTACCGATTATGATAAGCAGCCCCAAATTGGGATTTGAAATTTTCTTAAAAATTTGAACATTTTGTATAACCACAATCGGTAGTTTAATAATTTCTTAAACTACCTATTATAATAAGTAGCCCCAAATTGGAATTCGAATTTTTTAAAAAAATTTGAACATTTTCTACAACCACAATGGGTAGTTTAAGAAATTCTTAAACTACCGATTATAATAGGTAGCCCCAAATTGGAAATCGAATTTTTTAAAAAAATTTGAACATTTTCTACAAACACAATCGGTAGTTTAAGAAATTCTTAAACTACCTATTGTGATAAGTAGCCCCAAAATGGAATTCGAATTTTTTTAAAAATTTCAACATTTTGTACAACCACAATCGGTAGTTTAAGAAATTCTTAAACTACCGATTATAATAGGTAGCCTCAAACTGGAAATCGATTTTTTTTTTAAATTTCAACATTTTGTACAACCACAATCGGTAGTTTAAGAAATTCTTAAACTACCGATTATAATAGGTAGCCCCAATCGAATTTTTTTAAAAAATTTCAACATTTTATACAACCACAATCGGTAGTTTAAGAAATTCTTAAACTACGGATTATCATACAAAAAGTGGCCAGGAACAGACAGTTTGGGGTAAATGCAATCGGTAGATATTTAACTACCGATTGTATTACGCTTATACAATCGGCAGTTTGTTATCTACCGATTGTTGCTGAATATACACAATTGGTAGTTGTTCAAACCCGTTAACTACCGATTATAATGTAAAATTTGAAGAAAATAACTTGTTAAAAATAAATCGATTGCAAATCAATTGATAAATCAAAAAAAGAACATAAAATCCTTTCAAATGTTATACATTAAAACCAGTAATGTTAAACACTATAGTAATATCCATCAAGTTAACAACCACAATATAATTTCTAACTCTTTTGGTTTTGGTACGAGGAGCACGAGCAACAAGGGCATTGGCTTTAGGGACATTTTCTTCAGAAGCAACACTCGTTGATCCGCGAGATATTTTACTGTGTTTTGATGTTATCCTCTTCGACCGATTTGCAGATTTCTCTCCAAACTTGATAGCATAGTCTTCATTATCGATGTTTTCAATGAGGTCTTTATGCTCACTCGTTGGAGGCACCCTGCATTGATGCACCCAGCTATCTTGTTTGAAAAAAATGCAAACCTTTTTTTTTATTTTTAGGAAATAACAATCAAACGATTATTATCTATAATATTGACCCGTAATACTAAAATCAAAAGGAAATAACATTACGTATCAGCCTTTCATAGCCCGAGGGTTTGTATTTGATGATGCACCTATATTCAGGCACCCTGATGCTCTTTCCTCTATCTTCACGGATCAGGTGAAGATGAGAATCCCCCGGTACCATACCATATAGCCAGGATCTGCTTCATCATCTCGGGAAACAGGTCTCCCATGGTTGATCATAGATTGCATCATGTTGTCCTAATGTTCAACCGATGGGTTACCAGAGTAAACAATTGTGATCGAGTCCTTACCACAAACACAATTCTCCACGTCCAGCTCGAACCTGCCCCTGAAACGACTCCAAGGTTGTTCTTGGAAAAAACCTAGTTGATGCATCACCCTTGTGGCATTCTACATTACATATCCAGTTGGATGCCACAAGGGTCCATAGTAGAACGCCAACTCATACCTTCGCGCTATATGACCATTAGCTAGGTCTTCCCTGTAAGGATCAAAGCATACATCTTTGGATGCCATGGGAGTCTAGTTTCATCCTCAAAGTAATCAACTCATGCTCCTTGATCCTTGAATGGTTGCCCGAAAAGATGTATTTTGTTCCTAGGGTTGTGCCTTTCTCCCATACCGGGTTCTCTCTGGCCAACTCGAGGGACGGGAAGTGAACATAGATCCATGTTTAGTGTACGTATCAAACCAAGTATGAGAATATTGATTCTTAAAAGAGAAAAAAATAAATAACAATCAAACCATCAATATAATTACCAAAATACCTATAGTAGGCTCACGTTCCCGGCAATTTGGCTAGTTGATTCCCTCGATGCCTTTCTCAACTCCTCCATCAAGAACGCATGACATGTGGTGCCCCACGAATAGTCAAGAACTTTGTGGAGGGGATGCAAAAGCTGTAAAAGGTTGGCGTCCACCCGGTAGCCACTAGTATTGGGGGAAATCACACATCCCAAAACACAGAGCAGATATACTGTGGCTGCAGCATTGACCTCGTCATCCCTAAACTCTGGGTCCAGCGCTTCCTTATCCTTGGTGCCTCTAAACATATTCATCAGTGCCACTATGCTGAATTGCCTGGTTTTGTATTTAGCGCACTGGCTAAACTCTTCATCGGAGGTCGCTCGGTCCCAACCAAAGCACCTCTGAGTGTAAACATAAAGCTGGTCCCAGCTTAACTGCTTTACATAGTGAAACTTCACCGCCGTATCATGATCGGTGAGAGCTAGTTACTGCAGCACATCATATGGTGTGATGGCCATCTCTCCCCACGGCATGTGGAAAGTATCGGTCTCAGGATAATACCTCTCCATGAATGCCGATACCGACACCCGGTCGTGAGGTAACATGGAGTTTTCGGCAGCCGTAGATAGCCCCAATTGCAGTATAATTTCCTTGAAACGTTGACACTCACCTTCCAACGGCCAATCGTTCATCTTTGTTGGTGCGGCCGTAGGTTTGAGTAGACGGACCGCATTAGAATGGTCCTAATATACACGACGAATTAAAAAACAATTAGAATAAAAGTAACACTTCTACGAATAAAAAGAATAAAAAGGCAATATGTTAAGAATGGTGTTTTATAATTATTACCTCAGTAGAGTAGATTTCTTTGGCCCAAGAATCCTTGTACCCAAACAATAGATCTCCTCCATCTCTTGGGAGGCCAGGGATTTGACCTTGTTGTAGACCCTTCATCTTCAAAGAGTCGGGGACCTTGCGTCCTTCTTTCTTCCTAGCGTGCTTTTTTGTAGCATTTTCTTCTTCTTTTGTACCACTTGGTCCACCTTCTTCGAAGTATCTATCTTGTGGAGCACTTGGTCCTCCTTCTTCTTCGTTTGTACTTCTTGGAACGCTTGGTTGAGTTCATTCGGTAATAATAATTCCCCTAGTGCTCGTTTGTCGTCTTGCAGTAGCGGTAACTTTCTTACCACCTTCACGACGAGGCCCCGATAGAATTATATCGTGGCCTTGCTTAGAACACCTTTCCCTTCTTTGATACAAGATAAAGAATAACTATTTCAGTACTTAATCGGTAGACAAAGTACATTGAACTCAACATACTGTTAACAATCGGTAGTCAAAAAAACTACTTAACTACCGATTGTGTACAAACGAAATCTCGGGTTGTACATTACCTACCGATTGTTAACAAAAAAAATGGAACACAAAAGTCTACGGACAAACGTACAATCGGTAGTTACATAAAAAATTTAACTACCGATTATCAGTAAAACTGGATCCAGTAAAACAATCGGTAGTTTATGTCTAAATCTAACTACCGATTGTGATCGATGATTTTGAGGATCACTAACTAGCACAATCGGAAGTTTAATCCTAAACGAAACTACAGATTATCACTACATTTGCATCCAGTAATACAATCAGTAGTTTATGTCTAAATATAACTACCGATTGAGAAGAATATTTTTGAAGATCACTAACTTGTACAATCGGTAGTTTAACCCTATACAAAAAAACTGATTATCACTACATTTGCATCCAGTAATACAATCCGAAGTTTATAACCTAAACATAACTACTGATTGTGTATGATTTTCATGAGCAGTGAAGAACACTAGCAGAATCGGTAGTTTAATACAACCAAGAAACTACCGATTGTGAAATCTAACCTAAAACCCTTGATATTCTAGTGACTAATTCATTCGATTGAATCAATATAAACACAAATAATGATAAACCCTTACCTTATTGGAGCCATTACAAAGTTCTGGAGAGTCTGATTGTCGGAATCGGTCTCCGTTTCTAGCTCAACCTCTTCGCGTTCTTCGCGTTTTTTGTATTGTTCTTTAACAATCTCTCGATCTCTTCTTCTTGTGGCAAAATCCGACCACGTTGTATTAGGAAGTTGACGATTTGTTTGCTTTTGTCGAACCATCTTTAGATTGTAGTAACGACGATTAATTGGTTTACGATTAATCGGTTGAAGATGAATTCGATTGTGCCACAATCGGTAGTTTGAAAAAGGGGAAGAAGAAGAAGAGAAAACAAAATTTCAAAATCGGTAATTTGAGAGGAAGTGGAAATAAATAGGTTTAGATTTAGTTTTTATTAGTGAAAGGTTTTTTGGTAATTATTTGATTAGTGAAAGGGTATTTTAATATTTTTACATACCCCTAGGTCACCCCTTAGCCACATCCATAGGATTAATTTAAAAAGGTTATCCCTAATTAGTTTTTGGTCGCCCTCAATTTCGCGAGGTAAAACAAGTTTCTCACATTTTAAAAAAATATATAAAATCTATAAAAATTCATCTCGTTTCTTGTTTTACTCCTTACTATATTTCCAATGCTATAAATATCAAGTTAATTGTGATGATATCTATACAACATTAATAGGGACAAACTTATCAAAAATTTCTTTGATATCACAACTCTGCATATCTAGATGGACAACCAAAAATAAGTACTCCGCCTTTATAAAGTGGACGAAGGGAGTACCTCTATGGGTGGAGAAATTACAAAACTGGATGTTATGAAAATAACTACCCTGCCAATAAAATACAATGAATCGATATCTTAACAAGTGTTTGCTTCTTCATAACGAAGTACAGATGAGCCCTTCGATGCATAGATAAATAAGCAATGGAAACTGAAGTTTCAATTTTCTATTAAGGAGGCTACAAATATGTGGATGCAATTAAAAACTCTTTACGGCTTCCATGTTTTCAATGTAGAGTCATCACTGTATGTGGCAACCACATTTCTGTGTGGATGGTGAGTAACCCCAATAACATCCTTCTCATGAACCTGTCAGCAAAAAGTAAGAAAAAAAGTTAAAAATGCAACCAAGGAGATTTACGTAATTTATATGCAGATTTATTGGTTAAAGGATAAGCTTTATACGGAAAATAATCTATTATTTGCGAATAGTGAACTACAAGAATGGTGATAGTGAAAATTTGGAACCATTATGTGGAAGAAAGAGTGCAGATATATGTACCTTCATTAGATGTTCAAGTTTGCCCGATTGGTAGCTGAAGCAATACATATTTCTGCATATAAATTACAGACATATAGTTAGTAATAAATTATATAATAGCAAATGTTTTGTGGTTCCTGAAGAGCTCTCAAACTAATACGGACTTTTGGACAGTATATATTTTGTTGGAGTCATAGGCAAAACAATGAAAAGCATATTCAAGGATGGATCCATAGCAGGACATCACTCCTATATGGGGACTGTAGGATAAGCATAAAATAAAATAGTGAAAGTACCTGTCTTCTCCTACACAATATATCCATTCTCCTTTAGGAGATACACATGCAGCAACAAAATCTCCACCTTCTCTCTTACCGGATGAGAAACTCTTTACAACCTACAAAGAAAAGCATTAACCATGTCATACTAATATTCCAAAAAGTATAAACCCGATTTATCAAAAGCAGAAACAAAAAATATTCTGCATGGGCTTCACAGAAATGGTAATGAGATTACCTGTCCTTGCAGTGTCATGAGGTATATCGATGATGTTTTGTTGCAAACTAAAATTTGATCTGTATTTTTTGGGAAAAGATGGACAGAGTTGACGGAAGCATCACCTCCCTAGTAGTTCAAACAGGTAAATGTACAAAGTAAGATCAAGAAATGTTATAAATAAAAACAAATTGATGTAACTTATGAAGTAATTCATTGTAGAGTAAATGCATTTGCTACAGATGTACCCTTAAAGGAGGTGGTGGCTTGAACGTTTGTAAACACTCAGTGGTCTTCATATCCCAAACCTGCAATAAGCATAAACTGATGTTACGAGGTATTCAAAAATAAAAGTAAAACGTAAAAAGTAATTAAAACCCCTAGGAAGAGACAAAGAATTTATTACTCAAAGATAAATTACCTTGACTGTGCAATCACTAGAAGCAGTAATAACTCGAGCTCCGTCAGTAGTAAAGATAGCATCGTTCACATAGGATGTGTGGCCACGAAATTCTTTCAACAACTTCCCAGATTTGAGGCCATGGATTCTACATTAAATACAAATCATAATGATTTTGCAGCTAACAGAAAACTGAAATAAATGCTTGGGTTTTACATGAATTATTGGTATAACAGACTAGCTGGAAATGGATTAAAATAAAACCTTGCAGTGCTGTCAAAGGATGCACTTAGCAGCTGGGTTCCATCTCGAGAGAAGACGACACTTGTGACACCCTGCGAATGTGCACGCTCAAGACGACGCAAACATTGGCCCGTCCTTAAACGCCAAACCTGGAGCATGAATTTAACATTTCAGTATGAAGATAAAGATACCTACTTAGCTCATGTGCTATACACATCCAATGAACAAGATGTTCAACATTAAGATGCTCACATTCAAAAAAAATTCTACATAAAATAATTCACTAACATGAAATATTTACATATAAAAATTAAACATGGATGTATCCCATGTCAAGATGATTTAAGAGCTAATTTTGCATGACGACAATCTTCTTGATGAGAAGACAAGTAATTGATCGATAAATGATTACCATGTGATCCACCACAGGCAAGTGTCACATTCCATGAGACAACCTCTTTAAAGATTGACATATGCATAAGGAAGTAAAAGAATACAACAGGGAAAAAAAAAAGAGAGAAGAAGAAGGAGATGAGTACATAGTATGACAATAGCAGTTTACCTTAATCTTTCCATCTTGTGACCCAGATGCAAGCATTTCCGAGTCTCTACTAAAATCAACACATAGGACAGCATCATCATGCATCATAAAAGCATCCTGCAAAAGTTCGTATCATGTCACCAACTGTAGAATCACAAGTCTGACCCATTAAGAATTAGTATGCCTTACACTTAGCTGGTAATCTGCTCTTTTATTTGCTAGTATAAAAGAATATATATTGAAGAAACAAGATAACAAGTACAAAAATGCAGAGGCAACGAGGGCACCCTGCTGAAACAATATGGAAGACTTCACAGAGAAAAGTCAAAATGTGAAAGGAAGACCTCCAAGGCTCCAACATTAGCTTCCTTTTTAAAGCCTTGTACAAGGGCGGGGGGAAATGCTATTTTGCATTTTAAAGTAAAATATTCAGCGGGAAAGCCTGAAACTGCAAATAAAGCATTTGTAGTGGAAAAAAAGGAGATGGGAACTTATTGAAGTAGAACTAAGGAAAATCAGTAGCTTAGAATACTCACATCAGCCTGGTACTGAAGATCCTTCTTGAGATTCCCACTTATATGGTCCCAAACCTAGAACAGTTTGAGAAGTAAGAGAACAAGTGATGACTTTAAGAAAGTACCAGCAAAGATATTAACAGGCAAATATACCTCAATAAATCCATCAACAGAGCAAGACACGAGGACCTGCCCATCTAGCGAGAAACGAGCACACTCCGGGTGACTTTTCTTTCCAAACTGCATGGAGACACCTCCAATAATCAATAAGATAGACATGTAAAATGATTGAATATTGAAAAGAAGTTAGTGTGCACCCAGACCTCAAAATTTACATATATATAGTCTCTACCAATATGGCTCATAACTAAATCATAGTTACAGTTCATTGAGTACAATTCATATAATCAATGTCTATACTTACCTTGATAGGATGTCCAAGAGTTGTTGGATAAGTTTCATCTTCCTCATGTTTCATTGCAGCGGTTCCTCTAAACAAATCAAACTGAGTTCCGGGGGGCAGCATACCTAAAAGAGACATAAAGGTGTGTTACTGAGACCGGGGATGCAAATAAAAAAACTTACAAAGACCAAAACAATTTAAAAAGGTAATGGGATAGTAACCTTGATGCTGCTGCCATTTCAGAGACTGACCAATGAGAGCCATTAATCTTGATGGCGGCACCACAGTAACTTCGGCAGCAATCGCTGGAAAGTACATTTAAAACACAAGTTCAGAATCAAACTTAACACACTGATACCATAAGATATAAACAATGTACCAAAATTAACTATTCCCTCGACCCTCAATCTCTCAGTGATACTAACACTGCATCAAATTTAAGGTTCAATGGTCATGGGGAATCATAAGAAGACAAACCAAGAGGTCAGAAAAGTTTTCGAATGAGGAGCTCAGAAGTATGAAAAGTCGAAAACGAAGAGTAAATTGACTGGAAAATGAATAAGAACTGGTACAATTAAAAACCATTCAACTAGTATAGCAAAGTTACAACAATAAGGATGTCACAGAGCTTCAACATCACTGCAGCCATTTGCAATGATGGTATACTGTAAAATCATGTGAAAGCATCACATCAAGATGAAAGCAAACCTTGGGAAATTTGTGCACGGCGTCTCTCCTTGGTTGCTTCTTGATAAGCCTGTCACATAAAAGAAGAAGGCAAGTTTAAGCAGAAACTTTGTGGCCACTAAATCACTAAGTACATTCTGCAGATTGAGAATTAAATAATTCAGCATAATCATTTACACTTCTGAGGTGAATGTCATTACTAATTTATAGGAAAAGCCAGTATATTTAGCAACAAAAAACATGCACCACTAGGATACGAAAACATAGGTTTGGAGTTTAGGCACAAAATCTTAAACAGCCTATGACTGTTTCAAGGTAAAGTTAAACTCTTGTCAACAAGCTGAACGATGACACTCCAGTAACTCAATACCACCCTTCCAGATCAGGAATTTGAAGAAGTACTATAGCATGGCGTGTCTTCATAGTATATCAAGCTAAATAGATAATAGCACGAGCGAAATAAATAAAACTGAGAAAAGACAAAACCAGTACTAACCTCATGTGGATCAAAATAAGTTCGAACTAGTAGATGCTCCATTCGTAAATACCTTTCAGGCTGCTCCTGCTTCATGACACCCATTGCCTGAGTTTGTCTCAAAATAGCTCGTGCAGTGTCCAATTCTCGAAGCTCAATCATTTCCAGAACAATCTACAAAATAAACAACTCGGATTACGGTGATCGCAATAGTACCCTGATGTATTTGGGCATAATACAATAGTTAAACAAGATACTCCACTTATAAGCAAATTTAAGTAAATGCAGTGATAAAAGGAGATACGTATGCATTATCTTCATAGTGTATTAGGAAAATTATGCATCTACAAGTTTCAGTTTCCCTGTTAACAATCCTCTGTACCACATTGTTGCCAACAAAAGATTCTGTAGCACATTGTTGCCAGCAAAAAATGCTTCACAATCTGAAGTCTAACTTGGCAGTCATCGAAGACAATCTATGCTACACAAAGTTCAAGAACGCCACAATATATGCCAAAAAGTACGGCACCTCAATATGCCCTAATACATTTGTCCCTCGGATCCATGAATGTCAAAAAAGTACAGCACCATGAATGTCAAACGAAGAGCATAAACTTAATAAATTACACAAAATTTAACTTAGTAAAAGTTACTTGCTCATATAAGTCCTCCAGCTTCTGCCTAGGAAGCTTTAGTTGTGCAACTTGAGGCAGTATAGCATCCCACCTTCCACTATTGACATCAGCAACAAATGTTTCAAGGCTGTCCACAGTATTCAACGAGACCTGGCACTCACTTTGCAACGTCTGAAAAGTTTTATTTAAATTGTTTTCTTTGCAGAACTGAAGCACAATTTTAATCACACTGCACAAAATTACGAAATATTAGACTACTATTATTCTTCTCATTCCAACAATTCATCAAGAGAACTATACATGGTGCCCATCTCTTTTTGAGTTAATAAAATGTAAAATTTGTTACACAACAACGGATGTAAGACATTCTGTAATGATTTATATTTACATTCAGAAAACCTAAAAGTGGATACGAACAAGTATTAGACAGTCTATATAATCTAAGTAGCAACCAGATGGTTCGATGTTTGCAATAAAAACATCACGTAGCCTCCCCTATCTCATTAATTCGTGTTTTGGTCGAATGACACCATTAGTTCATGGATAAAAATACAGTTACTTGTGTTCTGATTCCCCAGTATCAATCACCCCATAATTACAAATAATCACTATCTTCAGAGAACAATGTGACAGATTATGTAGACCTAATACTTAATCGAATGCAAAACTATTTCTCTATCCATCTATCAGCTAAAATCACCAAATTTACTTACAAAAACCTCAGATAAGAACTAAATAAAAATAGGGTTTTTTTAAGGAAACTTACTCTCGAGCTTCAATTTCTAGGGTAGACATTGTTCGGAATTACTGCCGCGATCAAGAGTTTCTGATATCTTTGGATGAAAAGGTAAAATTTCAGTGTCAAATTCTTTGAATTGGTGAGATTTTGGGGTACGAATTATAAAACCCTAACGAAATTAAAAAGAAGAAACTATTTTTGGCGCTTAGAGCAAGAGGAGAGAAACCTATTATCACAAATTCCTTGAAGAACGTGGGTACTTTTGTCATACTGTTACACAAACACTGGTAAAAACCGTGACGGACTTGAACGGTTCTTGTAAACCGAGATTTCAGGGACAGCTTCCGTACTAAAATTATTCTGCTTACCTGAAGCAGTAGTATCCCAAAAAAGTAAAAATAATTTGCTCAATAAAAAGTTAACTTTCTTTCTTTCTACAAGTAATTTGGAATTGTGTACTCCAGTTTCTGAGTTTTTTATTTTTAAAAGTCAAAAAATAATGGTGTGCATTCAGAAGTTATTTTTCGACTTATAAAAATTAAAAAACTAGAAGTCAGTTTGGGTATCGAATTTCAAACGACTTCTAGAAACAAAAAAGTTGTATGATATTTGGATACATAAGCATATCAATCCCAAAAGTCATAAGCAAAAAATATTTGCTTCGTAAAAAGCTAACTTTTTTGTGTCCAGAAGTCAATCTCCTTCTGACGTTTTTGCTTCTGGAAGTTGAGAAGCAACTTCAGAGAGTGTAACCGGATGTTTGGATAACAAAAGTATAAGTCAAACCCAGAAGTCAGAAGCAAAATCATTTTGCTTCACAAAAAGTTAACTTTTCTGCTTCGAGAAGTCATACTAAAATTGTAAACCCAAACTAACTTCTAACTTTTTTGCTTCCAGAAGTCGAAAAGCAACTTCCCAGATGGTACCCGGAAAAGCAAAACTAACTTTTTTGTTTTTAGAAGTTATTCTGAAATTGAATCGTAACTTATGACTTTTTTGCTTTTAAAAGTCAAAAAGTAACTTCGTAAGTGGTATCCAAACAGGCTTATATACTTTTCGACTTAATTAAGTTAAAAAGTCAAAAGTTAGGTTGGGACGCAATTTCAGTATAACTTTTAAAAGTTAAAAATTAACTTTCTATGAAGCAAATTGTTTTTGCTTTTGTCATTCT
>JAJJMC010030282.1:922308-958532 GCA_023531435.1 Papaver californicum
ATTGTGATCCTTGTGTAAATGATATAGTATTAGATAAGATTGGAAAATGTTAATATATTAAAGATCTACAAGGAGTAGACAAACAAGCTATATAGTTACAAACTGACACCCAGAGCAAGAGGAACAAACTCTTGACAGACCCCAAAGAAAGACAGTGCACAACAATTACATTATAACTAAAATAAGTACTCCAACTGGTGATGATTGTGATGGGAGAAAATCTATGGTACACATGGAAGACATCCGATGAATAAGCAATGTAAGAAGATAAGATGGGAGAATCACTGGATCACTTCACCCACATGCTTGTGGAAGTCGAGATATCTATTAAAGAAAGTTGATGAAGACATGTATAAAAAGAAGAGATACTAAACACTGAAGATGAAAGAGAGCATTGAGGGCATTAAATGCAAAATCAGACTAGTCAAACTAGTGGAAGACTAAGAATATAGGTAACGTGTCAAAGAAGGATACGGTAGCTCGGGTTGGATGGGCGAGACGCTCGGACTCATATGTGAGATCGAAGATAAATGTTACTCGGTATCTGGGCCGTCCGATATAGGGCTTGGGATATAAAAGAAGACCATTTGAACACATTCAAGACAGACATAAATTGAGAGAGAAAAACCTAGTTAGACAAGAGAGATTTATGCGAGATAAATCATATTTGCAAGATAATTTGAGAGATAAGTAAGTTCATATTTGTAACCAAACCAAACTTAATCTTGTAAGCAACTCAACTAATATTACTTTCTCGTGGACGTAGGTTTCATTAACAAACGAACCACGTAAAACCTACTGTGATATTTACATTTGCACTTTACTTATATGTTTTGTTTATCTCATCAGTTATATTGTTTCCATACTTCATTAGTTAGATCTACATATCTATGGTAGTACGATTTTGTGTTACTACAATTTGGCGCTAGAAACAGGGTATGATTAAAGAGATTCTTCTCCCCTGACCTTCGGTCAAAGGTTTCAGTCACTAAATCTAAAGTTTCGGTTATTTATCTTAAAGTTTCTAAATTTCTCAGTATATCATCTTAAAATTTTCAAAGTTTCAAGTTATTCATTTTAAGGCATTTTCACTTTATACAAGTAGATTGGGAAGTTCTTGAGAAAAAAAATCTTAAGAAAGTTCCAGATCGGGAACCAGTTTAAAGATCTTAAAAAAGGTACCATTTTTTGTTTCAAAAAATCTATTAAAAGCTCTTATTGGATCAAGGAGAATATCATCGTATTTACAACTAAATATTTAATACTTATCATCAGCAGTAAAAAAACATCCTTCAGTTTCTCAAGCATTTAATTTTTTTCACTACTAAGATCTTCGGAGAGCTTAAAAATCCTTAAAAAATGTTATTTTCAACAACCTAGATTTGACTTTTCCAAGAAAAAAGTTTTTTGTTTGTAGAAGGTTCTCTTTCTGAAAAGTGAAAGACTGATCCGTACACATATGAGATAGTTGTGACACTGACAAAGTCAGGAATCTCATTATCTAACTTGTGGGACCCGTTTGTTAGGTCAACATTGATTTTCCAGAAAAAAATATCTCAGTCATGACTACTAGTAAGGATCATGCAAACACAAAGTAAAATACAACATCAAAGAGAATCATTGTAATATGGGGAGCCAGCATTCGAAGGAAACACGTCAGCCATCGAGGACGGAGCCATCAACCAACGAACTGACGATGTAGTGCAAACCTTGAATCTTGAGAATAACAGGAATGGATAAATACCCGAAGGAGAAGTTCCTGGGAATAACAAGCTCAAGAACAATGGAATCGAGAATAACAGACCTGTGGGTGGAGGCATTGAGAATGAGGAAGAACAAAGGAAATAGCTGGAAGAAGAACGTGATGACAATGCAAAAGATCTGAATGAGAAAAACAAAGGAAAAGATGATGTCTCCGATAAAGGAAGCATGGCAACCACCCTTGCCGAAGTTATAAAAAAACAGGAAGAGCAAGATAATTTAGTAACGGAAATGATAAAAATGAATTTGGAGCTGATCTGAAAAAATAACAATTTGAAAGCTAAGATCGTGTATGATGTGGAAGCAACCAGTAAGAACCAAGAATATAATGGTTGACCTCGCACCAAAGTTAATCAAAGAGTAAATGAAACTTTTCAACATGCACGAGGAATTGACGTCGTAGAGAGGGAAGAAATAATGAAAAAAATGAGCGATTTCGGGAATATGGTAAAAACAACCAAGGGCAAAGAAGGGGAATGGAGGTTATCCGAGATCATGTCCGAGGAAAAAAGATCAACATTGTCATATGAGCTACTTTATTAGACCATACCACAAAAATGCGCGATGCCGACTTTCACCACCATTTTTAATAGAAGCAAAGATGATGTTCAACACGTTTGATCCTATTTGTTGTCACTCTTGACATGGGAAGATTTTGATGTGGTCATGTGTAAATATTTTCCTAAGAGTTTAAGTGGGGAAGCATATTCTACATACAATTCACTACCAGAAGGATCGATCAATAACTTCAGAGAACTTTCCCGGGCCTTTCTCGAAGCTTACATGCATAGCCACTGCACCAGACCAGAACTTAATAAGCTTTTTTCTCTCAAAAAAAGACTACACGAATCGCTAAAGTCTTTGGTGATCAAATGGAGAAAATTATGGCTCGAGATCGGAAAGGTTTCAGTGGAAATTCAAATTTTTTGCTTCTCGAACTCATTGAAAAAGACTGATCTGATCTTCATAGCAATATTTGATACTCCGCCGATCACGATGAACGAGATATGAGCACTACAAGAACATCATATCGGATTGGAGGAAATTCAAGAGAATTGTCTGACTGCTCCAGCACCAAGAGGCATCCATATAGTAGCACCCTTTGAAGCTCCAGCATCGAACACATATCATCAGCAACAAAATCAGCAAGACAGACAAGCGGCACCTCCAAAAAGAAATAATGGGTACAAAGGGTGGATCCCAGATGTCAAAAGAGCCAAATTTGAGAATCATACTTTCACAAAACTCAATGCACCCATGAGTCATGTATTCACTAAGATCGTAAGAAGGGGATATAAAGTCAATTATCCATCAAATAGGGGCCTGTAACCATTAGCGACCAATAATAGCAATGATTATTGTACCTACCATCAATACAGAGGCCATACTACAGGTAGATGTAGAAGCTTACAGTTTGTGATTCAGGATGTAATAAATGATGACAAAATGCATGAATTCGTAGATATACCCATCAAATCTGGATATCCAGGAGAACAACCTGCAGTGTACAGGATCGCCATCGAACCAAGAATTCATTACTGGACCAACTCTACAACCAACACACCATCATACACTCATATGTCTCAGATTATGACTTCCACAAGGACGTCATTACTCGAATTCACAAGCGGGATCAAGAAGGCAGGGAAAATTATAGTGTTGTGATAGAACCGCCCATGGAAGACTGGATGATGCAGCCAATCTCTTTTTCATCTTGTGATGCCCCACTCAGAGGCAACAACCACAATGACCCTTTGGTGATTACGCTAAGAATGGATAAATGGGCAATCACCAAGATACTTATCGATGAAGGGAGTTCAATAGACATCTTGTACTATGACACTTTCAAGAGAATTGAGTTTTTCAATGATGATCTTGTCCCTTCAACGTACAACATTTATGGTTTCAATGATTCTGTCTCAAAGCCAAAAAGGGAAATCACCATAAAAACTCATGTCTGAAGCTTAGTTATAACCATAAATTTTTGTGTGGTGGATGTGGTATCACCCTACCAGGGAATTATGGGAATACCATGGATACGCGGGATCAAGGGAATTGCTTCAACCTATCATCATCGAATCTGATTTCCATCACCCGAAGGAATTCTGGAGATTCTAGGTGACTCGAAAGAGGCTCGAGGCTGTATTGAGACCGATGTGAAGCAAAATCAACAAAGAAAAAACATAATCAGAGAAAGAAGAAAGCAAAACAAGCAATAAAGGTATGAGAAAGAAGGGCAGGAATATTACATCAAGCATGGAGAATTTGGAAAAGAAAAAAAAAGAAAGTTGTTCGGGAGAAAAGGGAGTTGAGTCAGACATTACCGAGGTTGCATAGAAATTACCAAATGCGACTCTGATGGGCGATCCGAAGCCAACATTTTTGGCAGCAGAACCTACTCAAGAGATAAACATTGGATCTGAAGTAGAACCTAAAATGATCCAAACCGGAACCTAAAACCCTATTGGTGAGGCAGAAATATTCAGTCACTCTCGAACCGTGACTCTTTTATTTGGTAGTTTTCTCCAAACTCAAGGATTAAGCATGAGAATAATGTTCTTTATATTTCTGACTTCTTATTGTTGGTATGTAGAAACTTTATGTCTTCGTAGCATATCGTATGCAGGTGCTTTGGAATTTGTTGAAGTTGAAGCAGGTTTTGTGGGTAAATCTCTGGTAAACCCTCACGAGACTATAACTCGTCAACTAGGGACACATAGGGGTTTAAAGGCTTGTTGCACATGCTAAGTGTAACCGTTTACTCAACGAAAGGGAGTTGTATTTTAGATTAGTTTAGATTTGTAGTTTGCTGGAGGACTAGCAAAAGGCAAGTGTGGGGGAAGATTGATAGGTGCATAAATCGTATACTTTAAGTAGTTTTTCCTGACCCTTATTTGCTATATTTGAGTGAATTACTATGTTTTATCATTACTTTCGAAGTTTAGTCATCTTTTCAGGTTACAGTTCAGAAACCCGCAGAATGGAGCTGTATTAGAAGAATTACCGAGGAGCCAGTAAAATTCTGATGAATTTAGGCCTTTCACCCTCCACAGTGTAGGAAATTGAATTACGAAGCCAACGGCGAAAGAACGAGGTCATTCTGATCTCGTATGAGGAAGTTATGGGCAAAGCCACATGGTGGCAAACTAGCTTGTGCTGTTAGCGCCCAGGCGCTAAGTTGGCTGAACCGTATGTGCTAATGTGCTAAGTGACGAGTTGGAGGTGCTAGAGTGGTTTGATGGGCTAGTGGATAGCCTTGGTGTAGTAGTAGCTAGCTTGGGGAAGTCATATGGGATTAGGAAAGAGTTTGGAGTTGATATATCTTGTTGGAGTGGAATAAGGAAACTTAGCACATTTCCTAGTTTTACTAGGATTGTGAAAGTGGCTAACTTAAGTTCTATAGAAAGAAATCAGGCCTTTCTCGTGGCAAGCCTTTTGGAGAGGTAGCTATAGCATATATAGGAGACCCAAGGGATATTTAGGGGTCAGGTTCACGTATTCAAGTTGGCTACACAAGTTGGCTACACAATTGGGCTACACAAGAGGCAGCCGAACAAGTTTGACGGCTAAGAGGAAACTCACGTGAGGCTAGAGAGTTTGCTGCTGGATAGGACATCACAAAAACACATTAAGTATACAGGAGATTGGGTTTTGGAAAGAGGATATACACGGACAGCAAAAGGGAAGAACACAGCAAGAAGAAAGAAGAGAAGAGGCGTAACTTGGTGCTGCTGGCTATTTCGGCAGCTGCACTTCGGAGCAACAATTCTTCGCTATCTTTCCGGGTTTGATTATACTTTTCTTTATTGATTTCCATGGGTTTTGAGAAACTCATGATGAGCTAAACCCTCTATATTGGTTAGGGATGTAATCTGAAGTTTAAAGACATGTTTATTAATTGAATGGCGCATATCTCATGATTTCATGTTATTTTTAATATCGTTCATGTTCTACTGATTATAACGCCATGTATGATTGATTGTGTGTTTGTTTAAGTTGCAAATTGAATGAGCATGCATTGATATCTACAACTAAACTAGAGTTTTCGATCCGGAATTGTCGAAGGACTCTAGTTACAAGTAGTATAGCATATTTGTTAACAATACTTAAAATTGCCATGCAAGTATGTGTAGAAGCTTGACCTAGATTAAATCCGAGTTACGCGATGCATCGGATTATTTAGAATAACCTCAACTCACAAAGACCATTGCTTTCATTGGGTTAAACTTGGTGTTTACATCGAGTTATCTGGTGTTAAGAATTCAGAGAGCGGCGCGATACCCTCTCTGATGATATTAGGAGTTTTGCCGGAGCAGCCCTGCGATAGGATACTTTAGGGTTATTGGTGTTACTAATGCATGAATGTTGAGTATGCTTTGATTGATAACATGTTGGAAAACGGACGACGAATTCTCTAACCAATGCTTTCTTTCCCTGATACACATTTTTATTAATTTTGCTTTAGTTTGCTTAGTTTAATTTAGTTTAAATCACAACACAACCCCCCTGTTTACTCACGTAACTGAAAATAAATCACAATCACTGCCTCTCTGTGGGAACGAACTTGTTCTTATTTGCTATACTTAAATCTATTTTGGAAGAGTAAGACTCGATTATTTTGGTTGATTACGACACGACCAAATTTTGGCGCCGCTGCCGGTGAGGCATAGCGGATTGTTATGTATTTTTAGTTTCGTTTTCTTTTTATTTTCTTTTTATTTTTCTTGCTGAATTTTTTCCTTTCTAACCGAATTTTGAGAATTTTTTTTTAAGGTACGTGTCCATGTACAGTGCACAATATCAAGCTTATAATGGTAATCAATTTAATGGTGTAAGACTACCAAGTTTGAGAGAAAGTAAGAGAAGGTTTGAGCAATTGGTAGAAGATGAAGGGGCGTCAGATGAAGAAATTGCACTAGCTAAAAGAGCTTGGAGTATGGAACGTAATCGACGCTATTCTATGGGATACGATGATGAGTTTGAACCTCTCCACAATCCTTACAGCAATGATGACGTTATTCCAACTCCAACTCTGATGATTTTTAAGGAGTGTGTTGAGAATGAAACTGAATTGATTAATACTGTGGAAGACCCAATTAAACTTTCCGAGGACGATAGTAATAATGTTAGTGCCGAGATTTTTATTGAGGCAGTACAGTCAGAAAGTTTGATAGAGGACCACAACGTACAAGAGGTAAGTAATTCATTACAGATTTTTGAAAAAGAGAAGGATTCCACAATTCACGATAATTTAGAAGGTTTTCCTAAACCTTTGTTTCTTAATCCTTTCCCTTTACCTCGTTTTGGCTTAGATTTACGTGCCTCAGAAGTACTGATAAATTACTTTGCTTCTAAATATCCATCGTTGGAAGCACTTGATTCTCATTCTGTACAGGTTAGCAAAGAGGAGTCTATAGAAGTTCCCAAGTTCTATGTTCTTTATCCACTTCCGAGTGTAGAAAAGACTAAGTGTGGGGGAAACTTCTATCGAGCAATAACTTCACCATTAATTTCGTGTATTAATATTTTTGTGAAATTAACGTTTGCAATGCAGATTGTTTTATGGGTAGATCCCCAAATTTCAGATTATTGGTCTACGGGCGATTAGAGAGTCGGGCTGAAGACGGTAAACTAAGCGCTAAATGGGAGGCAACCCATTGGTTTTGTATACTATCTTTTGTTGATGAATTTTTATTTATTCTTGAGCATATAGAGTTTCCCATCTTGACGGTACATTGGATGATTCAATTTACATTGAGGACAATGTAAAGTTTAAGTGTGGGGGAGTATTTAGGCATATAGATTTTTACGTAGAATTGTTAGGCATACACACATTTGCATGAAAACCTTCAACTTTTAGAGATTTTAGAGTCACTTGGCATATGACTAGCTACGTTTACATACGGATTTCGACTCGAAACAACTGAACTTAGAAATATTAGAGAACTATATTCGGAGTGCTTAGTTTTTGAGAGGCTAGAGCCGACCAAAATGGACCTAAATTACCGTTAGGAGAGTACAGGTTAGACTTGTGATCATTCAATACCCATGAGTGAGGCACCAGACCTTCAATTATTCGTTTAGAGTGTTTCATCTGCGCTAATTCCGGGTAGAATGATGAGCTACCTAACCTCGCACCAATTTTCAGCACTATTTTTGATATCTTGAGTGCTATTTTTTATCAATCATGAGGGTGTCATCAGAGTTGCTAACTTATTCTTGTAGTTTGGTTTGCAGTTGACATCGTTCTCTCAACAACGTCCATAGAAACATAGCATCATCAATAAGCGGAACATCAAAATTTGAAGGAAAGTTGAAGACCGTCAAGGTGCAAGCGACAATTCAAAGAGAAAAATTCATATTTGAGTAAAGCAACAATACAAGTAAACATGTTGAAGACTTACAGAAGCGAAAGAAATCGAAAGGTGTGGATTCTATACAGATTTAGAGACGAAACGGAACTCACGGGAAGAGAAAAAACTCACGAATCAAAAAATTGAGAAAAATAGCAAAAGTATCCAGGAGAATAAGCACACTCACGTAAATAAAAAAAAAAAAAAAAAAAAAGGCTGAAAACGTGAAAAAATGGCTGAAAACGTGAAAAAGTGTTGCTGAGAACGTGAAAAGAAAAGAGTTACAGTTGAGACTGAAGAGAAAAAGAGTTACAAAGTGTCAAGTTCTATGAAGTGCAAGAGTTCATTACCTACAGTTGAGGCCAAAGACGTTTCTATGGGATGTTGGGAGAGTGGTGCTGATTGCCGACCGGATGAGAAGGTAAGTAACAATTCCCATCTTTGCATAATGGTTGATTTCCTTTCTTAGAGATCACTAGAAAAACAAAAAGGGGTTCTTTCTTGTCCCATTCTACGGGATAACATCTTAATATGACTCGGAAGGTTACCTTTCCTTCCTACCTATCAACATGTGTAGGCCTTCTATCTTCATTCTTGCCTACACATCTGTGAGAACCATAGAGTGCGTCCTTTGAGTGTCAAATTCATAAAACCCTATTGGTGAGGCAAAAATATTCGGTCACTCTCGAACCGGGACTCTTTTATTTGGTAGTTTTCTCCAAACTCAAGGATTAAGCATGAGAATAATGTTCTTTATATTTCTGACTTCTTATTGCTGGTATGTAGAAACTTTATGTCTTCGTAGCTTATCGTATGCAGGTGCTTTGGAATTTGTTAAAGTTGAAGCAGGTTTTGTGGGTAAATCTCTGGTAAACCCTCAAGAGACTATAACTCGTCAACTAGGACACCTAGGGGTTTAAAGGCTTGTTGCACATGCTAAGTGTAACCGTTTACTCAACGAAAGGGAGTTGTATTTTAGATTAGTTTAGATTTGTAGTTTGCTCGAGGACTAGCAAAAGGCAAGTGTGGGGGAATATGATAGGTGCATAAATCATACATTTTAAGTAGTTTTTACTGACCCTTATTTGCTATATTTGAGTGAATTACTATGTTTTATCATTACTTTCGAAGTTTAGTCATCTTTTCAGGTTATAGTTCAGAAACCCGCAGAATGCAGCTGTATTAGAAGAATTACCGAGGAGCCAGTAAAACTCTGATGAATTTAGTCCTTTCACCCTCCACAGTGTAGGAAATTGAATTACGAAGCCAAAGGCGAAAGAACGAGGTCATTCTGATCTCGTATGAGGAAGTTATGGGCAAAGCCACATGGTGGCAAACTAGCTTGTGCTGTTAGCGCCCAGGCGCTAAGTTGGCTGAACCGTATGTGCTAATGTGCTAAGTGACGAGTTGGAGGTGCTAGAGTGGTTTGATGGGCTAGTGGCTAGCCTTGGTGGAGTAGTAGCTAGCTTGGGGAAGTCATATGGGATTAGGAAAGAGTTTGGAGTTGATATATCTTGTTGGAGTGGAATAAGGAAACTTAGCACATTTGCTAGTTTTACTAGGATTGTGAAAGTGGCTAACTTAAGTTCTATAGAAAGAAATCAGGCCTTTCTCGTGGCAAGCCTTTTGGAGAGGTAGCTATAGCATATATAGGAGACCCAAGGGATATTTGGGGGTCAGGTTCACGTATTCAAGTTGGCTACACAAGTTGGCTACACAATTGGGCTACACAAGAGGCAGCAGAACAAGTTTGACGGCTAAGAGGAAACTCACGTGAGACTAGAGAGTTTGCTGCTGGATAGGACATCACAAAAACACATTAAGTATACAGGAGATTGGGTTTTGGAAAGAGGATATACACGAACAGCAAAAGGGAAGAACACAGCAAGAAGAAAGAAGAGAAGAGGCGTAACTTGGTGCTGCTGGCTATTTCGGCAGCTGCACTTCGGAGCAACAATTCTTCGCTATCTTTCCGGGTTTGATTATACTTTTCTTTATTAATTTCCATGGGTTTTGAGAAACTCATGATGAGATAAACCCTCTATATTGGTTAGGGATGTAATCTGAAGTTTAAAGACATGTTTATTAATTGAATGGCGCATATCTCATGATTTCATGTTATTTTTAATATTGTTCATGTTCTATTGATTATAACGCCATGTATGATTGATTGTGTGTTTGTTTAAGTTGCAAATTGAATGAGCATGCATTGATATCTACAACTAAACTAGAGTTTTCGATATGGAATTGTCGAAGGACTCTAATTACAAGTAGTATAGCATATTTGTTAACAATACTTAAAATTGCCCTGCAAGTATGTGTAGAAGCTTGACCTAGATTAAATCCGAGTTGCGCGATGCATCGGATTATTTAGAATAACCTGAACTCACAAAGACCATTGCTTTCATTGGGTTAAACTTGGTGTTTACATCGAGTTATCTGGTGTTAAGAATTCAGAGAGCGGCGCGATACCCTCTCTGATGATATTAGGAGTTTTGCCGGAGTAGCCCTGCGATAGGATGCTTTAGGGTTATTGGTGTTACTAATGCATGAATGTTGAGTATGCTTTGATTGATAACATGTTGGAAAACGGACGATGAATTCTCTAATCAATGCTTTCTTTCCCTGATACACGTTTTTATTAATTTTGCTTTAGTTTGCTTAGTTTATTTTAGTTTAAATCACAACACAACCCACCTGTTTACTCACGTAACTGAAAATAAATCACAATCACTGCCTCTCTGTGGGAACGAACTTGTTCTTATTTGCTATACTTAAATCTATTTTGTAAGAGTAAGAACTCGATTATTTTGGTTGATTACGACACGACCAAAGATCAAGAGAACAAAGCCTTCTTCACAATAAGGGGTTTATATTGTTATTGTCGAATGCCATTTGGGCTCCAGAAAGCAGGTGCAATATATCAAAAAATGGTGGAAGAAATGTTCGATCAATGGATTCACAAAACCCTTGAAGTCTATGTAGATGATATGCTAGTAAAGAGCAAAAATAAAGAGAGTTATATACAAGATTTAAGGGAAATTTTCATACAACTCAGAAAGTTTAATATGAACATCAATCCAGCCAAATGTGCATTCGGAGTGACAATAGGGAAATTCTTGGGTTACATGCTCACCAATCGAGGAATCGAGGTAGATACATTCAAAGTTCAAGTTATCCGAGAAATATTATTTCCGAAAACATTGAAAGATATACATAAACTAAATGGGAGATTAGCAGCATTAAGTAGATTCATATCAAGATCCTCGAATCGATGCAAGTAATTTTTCAACACACTAAGGAAAGGAGATAAATTCTCATGGACAGAAGAATGTGAAAAGGTTTTTCAAGGGATAAAAGATTATCTAGCATAACTTCTAATCTTACAAAGCCCTAAACGAGAAGAATAACTCAATATGTACTTGGAGGCGACTTCGAGTGCCATAAGTGTCGTATTGGTTCAAGTAGTGGAGGAAAAAGAAAGGAAAATTTACTTTATCAACAAAATAATGACTCCTGCAGAAAAGAATTACACGAAGATGGAGCAACTGATACCGGCTCTGGTTCATTCAAAATATAATTTAAGAGTCTATTTCCAAGCTCACACGATCAAAGTTCTAACCAAAAGTCCGATTAAGTTTTCCTAGAAAGTGCCCAGCGGGAAGAAAAGGTATCACGATGGAATGCTCATATCAAACAATTTGAGATCAAGTATGAAACGAGAACAACAATACCAACTCAGGTCATGGATGATTTTTGGCAGATTTCCCATTATCCGAGGAAGATGAAGTGGAAGATATTCCAGGCATGGAAGAGGAACGAGATTTTTCTGATAACCTTTTGAAAGAATGTCATCCAAAGAGATGGGAGGTGTATGTGGATGGATCCTCCAACAGAAAAGAAAATATAATCGGCATTGTATTCAATTCTCCCGTGGGAATGAGATTAGTTCAAAGTGTTCAGCTTGAGTTTCCATCAACCAACAACGAGACCGAGTACGAGGAGTTCATTCATGCACTTCGGATCATTATCGAAATGAAAATCTCGTAAATCAGAATAACGAGTGACTCTGAGTTAGTGGTTCGACAAATGAGTGGAAGGTACCAAACATTGGATCCAATTATGCAAAAATATTTAAAGCAAGCACAACAATATGTAGCACAAATACCAAATTTCCAAATCAAACATTTTTGTCAAAAAAATAGGCACGCAGATGGTCTAGCCTTCATCGCATCCATGATCAATGATGCAAATATCAAAGAGTTGCGAATCGATAGATTATATCGGTCATTGGTTGATAAAACACTAATAAAAGAAAATGCATCTACCGAAATCATTGAAACCGAAGAAGACTAGAGGGAACCAATCATGAAATATTTACAAACTGAAGAACTTCCTTAGGAACCAAAACTCGCTCAAAAGGTCAAAATTCGGTTAATCAATTATTAAATCAGAGATCATATCTTATATCGACAATCATTTCTCGGACCATTGTTACGATGTCTTTCTCGGAAAGAAGGGTTAGAAATCCTTGATAAGATACATTATGGAGATGCAGGAAACCACAGTGCTTCCAGATCATTGGCACAAAGGGCAAAAGCTCAAGGATACTTCATGCCTTACATGCATATGGATTCCAAGTACCTATCTCAGCGATGTGAAGAATGTCAGCGATTCGCAAAGAAAAACAAAGCTCCATTTACTGAACTGCATTTGGTCCTTAGTCCTTGGACATTCGCCAAATGGGGAATCGACATCGTTGGACCTATGCAACAAGGAACAAAGGAAAAAAATATCTGATAGTGGCAACATATTATTTCACTAAGTGGTTGAGGAAAAGGCTTTAAAGAATACCCGAGACAAGGGTGTATTCAAATTCATCTTTGAGAACATCGTATGCATATTTGGGATTCCAGCAGCAATAATATCTGTAATGGTGCACAGTTTCAAAGAGAAAACATCGATTTATTGTTCAACTCTTTCAAGATTTGGAAAAATAAATCTACACCCATTTATCCTACAAGCAATGGACAAGCTGAAGCTACAAACAAAACTATTGCTGACAGTCTCAAGAAGAAGTTGGATGGATACAAGCAAGGTTGGTACGAGCAACTCCATAATGTACTCCGGGCTTATCGAACAACAAGGAGAGAGGCAAATACATGTCACCTTTCCTCATGACATATGGAACCTAGGAAGTAATACCAACTGAGGTCATGATCCTAACTACAAAAACCGATGCATGGGAGAAATATCTCACATCTGATATGATCTTATCAAAGTTGGATGACTTGGAAGAAAATACGGAAATTGATATCCAAGCCTTGGAAAACTATCAGCGGATATTGGGGAGAGAATATAAAGAACGAGTACGACCTCGACAATTCCACCCCGAAGAGCTATTACTACGAAAGATACCACCATGCGTGTACTCGGGAAAATTGGGCCCAACCTTCGATGGATCATACTTCATTCACTAGAGCATTGGAAAAGGCTCATGCATTTTTCGAGATGGACAAGGAAAGGTATGGAAACATCCTTGGAACATCCAGTTCCTCAAGCGGTACTTCCCATAAATGCACAAGCTACAGCTTCAGGTGCACTCAAGCATAGTGTCATCCAAGGTATAAATATAGTTACATTACTCAAGGATACTATTCCTTTACTACGACCTTCCCATGGTCATACTATATACCATTTCGTCTAACAACGAGCAAGATGAAGGGAACCTAACTCCCGACTAAATTCCGCTCCGGGTGCCTATCCTTACGCAATGTTGGGTGGTTGGGCTCTAATACATCTATTGATAAATTAGACGCCTGAGAGGATGTATTTTCTCAAGAACCCACCAAGTTTCGTTCAATCATCAAGGTTGGGAGATGCCCTTCTAATAAGGAGGTACCGGCCACTTGATGACATCAGCTGACCCCTGACACCGTTTCGAGCAGAGGTACCATCCCCCAAAAGATACCCTGTTAGGTTGGTTATGTTACTAGCAATGCTGGCGTCCCATGCATTATGATGACTATAAAAGGGGAACACCAGGCATACTTATTAGGAGGAGCCTTGATTAACTTCTCAGATACGCCCAAAGCAGGGGGCACCACCAGATGGTTGATATCCAAGGGTCTTAGCACCATACGAGTACAATCTCGCACAACTATATAAAGTCGAGTACAATCTCGCACAGTCTCAGTCACATGCGATCAAGTATCGACATTATACACAAACCGCACAATGGTTGTCCCAGGAAATAAAAGTATCACAAAAATAGAACCAAGATAATTCAAGAAAATTTTACAAAGTCGAAGAAACTCATCTATTCAAAGGAAGGCATGAAGCTGAAAATGACTACATCATCAGGTTCAACCCTTGAACCACAATTTTTTTTCAAAAAAAAAAACTATAAAATAACAAAAAGAACAAGAAGAACTGATTAAGCCAAGCTGGGAACACCATCATCATCATTTCCTTCAAGAAACTCGAGTTAAACCTGATCTCGTTGAGTATTGTGCACCTCGGTTTCGGTAAAGTCCTCGATATGCCCCTCATTGGGATTCACCTGGTTCATCACCAGCCTTGGATGCCTCAACTCGTTGTTGAACGGGATGAATGGTCGGTCCTGATACCTCATCTACGCTCGGAGGAACATTGGAAGAAGGTACAGTTTCGCTGAGGCATCAAATGATTTAGGGGAAATTCGTAAAGGGGAGACCAATCCTAAGCATAACAAGGACTAAACTTTTCCTTTTATAGGTAGAGAGATAAAAAGGGGATCCTTTCTTTTTTCTACCACTTTTCCTTTTATAGACTTTCTCTCTTTATCTTCTCCTGACACATGTCTCCCCTTAACCCCTTATTATTACTTAAGTGACATCCATTAGTCTTACCCTTGACTTCTCCTTTTATTTATCTCCTGTCCTCATATTCCCATAGCATATTTCTAAGTACTTCGGTTTAATCCCTAAATTCCCAAGGTAGTAATGAGCTCAGGCCCATCTAGTAGAAATGCCCCCCCTTATCCATGGTAGTCATTTTTCAGGTATTAACATTAGCCCCCTGACTGTTGGGATAACCATTGGATAGTCTAACAGTCAACCCATACCTCTTTAAAGCAGTTCTCCTCGACTTTCCTTAACACGTACCTCCCAAGATCGCGTATTGGTGGGTGACGTTCTCCACCATCTTTACAGTTACCCTCTTCAAAGTAACTGTCCCATCTCCTTTATTCAAAGAAAGGTCTTCATTATATATTCATAGTATCTCATTTACCACTCCAATTCCGTTTTTACTGCGCATCTTCACCTATTGTTCTTGATGTCATACGATTCCCCCAGACGCTCCTCAACGGAAGAAGAGGAAGAGATGGGCGGGATAAAGTCTCAAGCAGAGTTTGAGTCCAGCGGCCTGTCTGATGGCGGGTCTCTTCCATCGCCGGATGATGGCCAATTATATTCCATTTTAGAAATTCTCAGCAGCCGAGACCTTTTTGCCGCTATATAGCCCCCAGTTTTTTCTGATGGTAAGCGGATCACGCTAAATGACGACTATCTTGATTCTCGTTTGACCAGCCCAGCCTTGATCCTCTTTTTTGCATCTCTTAACTGGATCATGCATCCGAAGGAAGATGTCCTCCCTCTTCACGCCTTCAATAAAATTTCGCGCATGGCCATTCAACGCGGGGATTATTACCTTCCAACTGTAGATACACGATCCTCATCTAAAACTTCTCCCCTTTGGAAGTCTTGGGTGACCTACATCCGTTATAACCTGACCATTCAGATATGCTCCGCCCTTTGGGAGTAAACGATGTTATAGACGCGTCTCTTCATCGTGTGGTAGTCAGATATAAAAGTGACATGGCCAGACTCTACTCGCGCTGGATCCCTCGGGTTCATACTTTTTTTTTTCGCCGATTCACGGATCTGACATATATCATGACATGGCCGTCTTCGAAGTTATGGATGATTCATAAAGGGTTCTAAATGGTCACTTGATTAAATGCAAAGGTAAATATCGAGAATTCCGCTCGGAGAGGAAAGGCGACTCCCCATTAAAGGGTGCTCACGCTATAAAAGAGAAGGTCGTCGAGTCGGGAAAATATACTAAGGGGAAGTCCAAGGTAACCCCTGCTTTGGAAACACTATAAAAGGCCGCAACCAGTCATGTTGGTGGGGAAATGATGGATGATACTATGAAGGGTTCTACTATTGTTGTGCCACGACGAACTGCTCGAGGTGGAGCCCTTTCTGGCCGCGATACCAAGGTCAACAAGAACAAATGTGCTTCCTTCCCTTTATGGGTGAAGTACTGAGCTCTAAATCCCGTAGACGGGGAGGTCAACTCCTTCTTCCAGAAGGAAAAGAATTTTAGCGTTGAACTAGCGACTTTTCTTCTTTACTAGCTTTGTCATGATGTTTTCGAACACAACCCCCGTGAAACTATTAAGAACGAGCTCGTACCAGTGGATGTACGGATGTCACGGGGTATGTCATTCCCTTTAGCTCCTATGTTCTTGGGTGGTTTGTATCGTCATCTGGATCTCCTTTGCAAAGACATTCATAGGAGAAACGCTCGTCACATTGTTTAAACCTCGTGGCTAACTTTCTCCAGGCTTGGGCATGGGAGCATTTTCCTAAGTATGTTCCTCCGATAAACGATTTAGCTACTCATCATGAGGAAAAGATTGATAAAGGAGATGACACATTTGATATAGTTCCGACTTCTTACTTTTATCCTCGCATGGCCCTGTGGTGCGGGAAAGGGAGTTCATCTAAGAATACTCTTAAGAATTATATGGATGTGGCCAAGGAATTTAAGCCTTTTCCTTATCATGACCGCCGATCTGGTTCTCTCCCATATGATTTTACTATTGAGGTTGAGGGTGTGACCCTGAATTCTGAGCAATCTTTGGAAAGTGACGACTTTGACTCTGTTATGGATGTATTGCATGGTTATCTTCCTGGTTTTTACTTGGGTAGGTTTGTAGCAATGTCCTATAATTCTGATCACGTGGCTCGAAACCTGGGATTCGACCACGGAGTCTCGTCTCTTTATCTGGGTCCATATTCTAATGAGGAAGCTGATACCAAAATTAGTTTTGACCGTTTTGTGTCTAAAGGAGATACGCGTTTGGCAGATCGATCGATTCTCTTTTCTTTTCTTCATCCTTCTCTGATGCGAGAGCTAAGCTCTGAATATTCTTGTACGAGAACTAGTTCCTCTGCATACACTATCTTCGGATAAACTTAGGTTGATGCATGCGTTGGGCCGTATTAAACTAGATAGGTCGATAGCTACCGAGTTGGGTCTTTTGCCTTGTTCAAATAGTCGTTCCTTGGTTCTCTTTACTACTAGTTGGACTCCCCCGGCTGATCATGAGTTGTTGAAAAAGGGATTTAAAAAGGGGCAGATGCTCGCTCCTCCACCACAAAAAAATTCATGCGAGGTCCAAACTCATCAAACAACTCCAGGATCTTCTAATCGGGTATGTTTTGTGTCTGAGGACTTTTTTTTTCTCGTTCTTTCCTCTTTTTCTAATTGTGTGTCATTAAGGTGGTCTCCTTGTTGGTTATATTGGATACAAAACCCGCTCCTTTATGGTGGAGGAATATCTTAACATTCCTGAACACGAGTGGTTGCCTTGTCGTAAGGCAAAAAAATCTAAACGTGAAGCGGGAATTCTACCAATTTCGCGTATTCGCTAGTCTGTCTTGGATAATGCTTCTCCTATGTGTCCTCTACAGGCCAAAACTCGGGCTATCACAAGTCCAACTTCTTCCTCTTTTGTGAATCGTATTCATAGTTTGGGTGTTAACTTGACCATGGGTGGTGGCGCCGTCTCTTCACGTTTATATGTTGTTTCCCTCAATCCTCTGGTGGCCACCACTATCCGTTCTCATACCCATCCCTAGAAGACGCCTACCAGCCTGCTTGGTTCATATATTAATGGCAGTTCATCTTATTCTCATCCTGGTGTATCTCAGGAACATGTGCCTTCTGACGAAAACCCATATCCTTCTGGTAATTATTGTCTCTTTTGTTCCCCATGTGTCACCTTCTTTTTTTCGTGTTTATCCTTTTTGATAGGACATATATTTTGTTTTTATATTTATACGTCCGTTCTACTTATTGATTGTATGTTTGTTTCATTTTTTTGTTTTGTTAATTATCTATTATCACTATTTAGGTTCTGCTGGTGGTTCGAAGTCGTCTTCGGGTTGCTCTCGTCCTCCTTCCGATCCCTACGAGCCTTCTCCTACTCGTGAATCGTCCCCTAATCCCCATCTTTCCGAGGTTTGTTTCATTCATTCATTTTCACCATTTTCATTCATGATCGTCATCATCATTTTTTTTATTTTTTTTAGAGATACTCTTCTTACATTCTCCCCCCCCATTTTTTTCCTAAGATTATGAAGAAGTGAAGTAGCAATTTCGTGTTTAAAAAGGATGCCTCAAGTGTCACAAGCAATGTTAAACGTGTGCGGCTTGTAGGAAATGATTTTGTCCAGGCTACTCAAGAAGAAGTGGATGCGACTGTCCTATTAGCTAAGCCAGAAGATCCTACCCTCTGTTATCCTTCAGTCGTGAGTGCCGACGAAGCCGAAACGACTGAGAACCATAGATTAGTGCATGAATTTTGGGTTCCTTCAAACTTAGCCACCACTTACAGAATGATTTTCGAACACAACGGTCATATGGTGAACCAGGGTATGTTTAAGGACATGAAGACTTTAGTCTTTATGAATAAAGGTTTGCTTAAAGATGCGGAAGGGCTTTCCCGAGTACGTGATGTTGCTCCTGATGTTGGTAAGCTGAAGGAATGAGAGACTTACATTCAAAATGGCATAGTTCTCAAGTTTCCCGTAGCATGGCTGGTCCAGTTGCTAGGTCCGGTGAAAAGTAAGTTTGATCCGCGTTAGAACCTTCCGGTTCAAATTGCTGAACTATAGCAAAGTCTAAACGGTCTGACTAAAGTGGCTCAAGAAAAGAGGAATGCTCTGAAAAAGCTTCTCGCTAATGTTTCAATAACTATGCAGGAATCTTATAAAGCTGAAGCTGCTGTGACCCAAGGGTGTGATAACCTTTAGAAGAAAAAATGGGATTTGGCTGCTTTATTGGAAGTCTAAATTTATTCTCCTTGGTATTGAGTGTTTGTAATATGTTTGTGTTTCCCCTTTTTTCTTTTGGACTTGATTGACTTCCTTCTTCCTCTCTCCTCCTTTTTTAAAAAAAAAATTATTTGGGATTTTGATAACTTTTATTGTGGTATTCTAACTGTTTTAAGTAGTTGTTATACTCTTGACGTTTATTTTGATTGTGTGTTTATTTATTAGTGGCACCTGAACTCCAGGTATTTTACTATGGTGGTGGTTGTCTCTGTATAAATAGTGCTCGTGATGTTATTATTTTTTTATTCTTTCTGATGGCTTACCCTGCGGCATCTGTTCTCATTCATGGTTTGGAACGAAAATTACATCGCTTGGAACGAAAGTTACATCGCTTGAGTGATGATAGAGATGATGTCGAAAGTTGATCAAGATATACCTCGTGTTGCTAAATTACTCTGAGTTCTCCGTGTTATTGGGATGTAGAAGTTGTAGTTTCAGTTGCTCCGTTTTTTTTAATGTAGAAGTTTCTTAGGATATTTTTTTTGCCGAGACTGTTATAGTTGCAATTGTCGTTTATTTCGTGATTATCCTGTAACTAAATGTTACGTCTATTTTATGGACGCGTGATTATGTCTGGGAGAAAATTTTCTTCAGCCACGTGTTTTGACTTACGCATGCTATTTGTTCTTATTTAAGTGTTCTTTGTATGGGAGAATTTTTTATCTTTTTTTTAGACACTCCTTCTTATCTGCTTTTATCCTTTCTTTCCCTTCCTCTTCATCCTCCTTTTTTTGAAGGATGGCTCACGATTTACATGGGTATACCTTAATCATGGTTTCGGTAGATGCTACTGTCAAGACCCCAGTCGCGCATAAAAAACTCGAGTGACTCTTGGTAGTGAAAACCGAAGTAGGGGTGTTGATGACTCATAGGTTAGCTCATCGGGATGCCATGGATACCGCTTGGGGAGATCATCATGAAACCTTTGAGTCGCTCGGAAAGCTCAAGCTGACGCTCGTTTTATGAGTGACGTCAATCAGCTGCTCGGTGAGGATTATGCGAGGCGTTGTGCTGCCAACTCCCAAGTATTAGGAGGTCGTGCTTATAATTAAATATTTGGATCGGGAGATAAAAATCTGTTGTGCAATGTTGGCAGAGTCAGACGATTAGTTTTTGTTGGCGTTTGGTTTTTTAATTGTAACACTTTATCGTTCGTTTGATTTTACTTTGTATTGTATCTATCCGGGGATTTGTAATTCCTAGGAGCATTTACTTTTCCTAACCGTCCTTATTAACCGTGTGGCAATAAATATTCATTACTTCTTCTATTTAAACCTTCCTTTGTTCTTCTTTATTCTTCACTTTATTTTCTCCTTTCCTATTTACTTTCATGTTCCTTCCTCTTTCCTTTTTCTTTTAAGAATGTCCCATTAACTTCACGGATATACTTTAACCATGGTTGTTGTATATTCCTCGGTGACACCGCTTGACAAGCGGGATGAGTTAGAACGGCTTCTGGTGGTGAAAGACGAGGTGGGGATGTTGGTGACCCATAGGCTGAGCTATCGTGCTGCCATGCGGGCTGCCTTTAGGGAACATGACGAGACTCTCGAGATTGATCATAATGCCAATGCCCCTGATCGGGTCCTTAGTGTTATCCAACGCTAGAATAGTGCAGCAGTCACTCGGCGTTACTTAGCCATTCAGTTGTATGACGAGGCTATTCTTATGATGCGAGATTTGGACCCAGAGATAGAGGCGTGTCGTGCGGTGATCACTAGTCAGGACGATTAATCCTATGATTGCTTATATTCCCTAAAATGTTATTAATGTTTATTGGTGTTTTAATGCTCATTAAATATGATTTTGAATGCGTAGTTGTATCTTCCTCTATATATTTCTTTATTTATTTGGTTAATTTTTAACATAAACCTTCATTATCCTCTTGCTTTCCATCTGTTCTGGCATATTATATTATTTTTCTTTTTACTATATGGCGTGGACAAGTTTAGTGGCAGAGGTTACTCGATTGACTCAAATGTCCAATGTGTTGAGTATTGTGTTTGATCATTTTGATCATGAGAATAATATCTCCCACTCACGTTTTATAGACGCAGATTGTCTCCTACAAGAAGCGCGTCACGAGGGTCTGTTGCTTCCCCCTTTATTCTTTGAACATCACCGCTATTACCGTGAGCGCCGCGTTGCAACTTACTTCCAGTGTATGGATGTGTTTCGATCTCTATAAGTAGTAGAAATGGCTCTTAACTCAGCTCAGGTAGTTTTGCAAGCTCTTCTTTGAGAGTAAAAACGTGTTTTGAGGGAAGGTTATTTTGAGCAATGTTGGGAATTTTTTTTACTATCCCTTGTGTATATATATCTACCGTTTCAAACAAAGATTAATTTTCCTTTGGGCAAGTATTATGTTGTTTATTAAATTTTCTATATAATGAGACCATTTTCTTTTCTTTTTTACTGCCTTTTCTCTTCCCTTTTTTTTTTTAGTACAGTATGACTGATGCTTGTTCAACTTGGGATGATCAGATAATTTTATCTGACTTGAAGCTAGAGATATGTAATCTTAAAAGGGTTATTCTTATGGACGATGTGAGCGGGTACACCTGCTTCGTGGAGGCCCTTACAGTTGTATTTATTGAAAGTCAGTCGTTGTATTTGAATAATATGGATCTCTATGCCGACGCTTTGGGTTTTAAAGACGATGATTGTGCGTCCCTTTTGGAATCATTTATGAATGCTCGGAAAGAGATGAAAAGTAATTAGCGAAAATTAGCTCGCGCGACTATTTATCTAGGTCGCGCACGAGTTTCTCTATTTGCTTTTTCTACTCGTTATAATATTACATGAATGTTCGTTGTATATTTCCCTTTTTGCCCAAATATGTTGTATTACTTTTCTCCTTTTCCCTTTGTGCTACTCTCGTTTGAATGTGTATATTACTCCTAGGGGTTCTCCTCCCCCCTCCCTTTTTTTTTGACGAGACGCGCTAGTCCGGATATTTAAAGTATGATATGTCCCCTGCCACTCTTGTGATCCTTTTGAACATGGGCGATTTGCCTTCTGCCGCTCTTGTGACCACTGTAGTATTTAGTTGAGTGGTCGAAAATAGGCGGTTTTCCCTTTCACGCTCTTGTGACCATTGTAATATTTAGTTGAATGGTTGAACAGGGGCATTTTGCCCTCTGCCGCATTTGTGACCATTGTAGTATTTAGTTGAGTGGTCGAACATAGGTGATTTGCTCTCTGTCGCTCTTGTGACCATCGTAGTATTTAGTTGAGTGGTAGAACATGGGCGCTTTTTACCTCTACCGCTCTTGTGACCATTGTAGTATTTAGTCGAATGGTCGAACAAGGGCTCTTTTTCCTCTGCCGCTCTTTTGACCATTGTAGTATTTAGTTGAATGGTCGAACATGAGCGTTTTTCCCTCTGCCGCTCTTGTGACCATTGTAGTATTTAGTTGAGTGGTCGAACATAGGCGTTTCACTTTCTTCCGCTCTTGTTACCATTGTAGTATTTAGTTGAGTGGTCGAACATGGGCGTTTCACTTTCTGCCGCTCTTGTTACCATTGTAGTATTTAGTTGAGTGGTCGAACATGGGCGTTTTTCCCTTTGGCGATCTTGTGACCATTGTAATATTAACGTTTGAGTGGCCGAACATGGGCGTTTTTCCCTCTGCCGCTCTTGTGACCATGTAGTATTATTAGCTGCGTGGTTGAACAGGGGCTCCTTGCCCTCTGCCGCTTTTGTGACCATTGTATTTAGCTAAGTGGTAGAACAGGGGCTCCTTGCCCTCTGCCGCTCTTGTGACCATTGTATTTAGCTAAGTGGTCGAACAAGGGCGCTTTGCCTTCTGCCGCTCTTGTGACCAATGTATTTAGCTAAGTGGTCGAACATGGGCGCTTTTCCTTCTGCCGCTCTTCTGACCATTGTGGTATTTAGTCGAGTGGTCGAATAGGGGCGCTTTGCCCTCTGCCGCTCTTGTGACCATTGTGTTTTTGTTAAAGCTAATGAATAACACAAAAGTTATTTCTTCATAAAATAATTTTCTTACAATATCTTTCATGTATGGAAGCCTTTCATCCATTTGCCATTAATAGGGGTCTTAATTTTGGACCCATCCATCCGCTTTAAATGGTAATATCCGCTTTCCGCAGCCTTTCGAATAATGAAGGGTCCTTTCCAATTAGATGCAAACTTCCCGGCACTAGCGTTTTGGTGTACATGTGATGGAAATTTAAGTACTAGATCGCCAATTTTGAAAATTCTTTCTCTGACTTTTTGATTGTAGTGGTTGGCAACACGTTTCCTATATGTATCTGCAAAACATTCGACGCGAGCTCTCCTTTCCTCTATGGTGTCTAGATGGGCGAAGCGGCTGACCTCGTCTGGCGTGGTGTGACTTGCCATGGCGACTCTTACTGAAGAGATGACAATCTCTGCTGGTAGAATGACATCCTCTCCATATATTAGAGAGTAAGATGATGTTACTGTCGAGCTGCGTTTAGAAATACGATATGCCCATAATGCTAGTGGTAATTGCGTATTCCATTCCCTGTGATGATCGTGCACAGTCCTGCTCAAGATCCCCAGAAATATTCTGTTAGTAGCTTCGGCTTGTCCGTTCTTCTGAGGATAATATGGGGTGGATGTGTGAAACCGGGTGTTGTACTGATCAAGTAGGTTGAAAACATATTTGTTGACAAATGACTTGGCGTTATCGGCCCTGATGATCATCGAAGCTCCGAATCTGCATATTATATGTTCTTTGATGAACGCAACGATGGTTTCTCCTGTATAATCTTTCAAGGGAATTGCCTCCACCCATTTTGAGTTGTACTCGGTCGCGGTGATGATATACTTGTGCTGTTTGGAAGAATTTGGATTTTATCGGGTCAATCAAGTCTAAACCCCAACTATGGAATGGCCAAAGCGTTACAATGTTGTGCAACTGAGAGTAGGGTGCATGAATCAGGGGTCCATGTGTCTTACAACTTAAGTATTTTATTACGTGCATTGATGTATCGTTTTCCATAGTTGGCTAGTAGAAGCCTCCTTCATAGACACAATTGTAATTTTGAAACCATCTTTCTGAACAAAGAGATAGGAGTCTGCAAGAGAAGGATTAAAATTTAACTCAATAAGCACATCATTTAGATTCTCATACCAGGCCCTGGGTGCCTGTTTTAGCCCATATAAAGACCTATGTAGCTTACATACATAATCTGGATGAACCTTGTCTTGGAAACCGGAAGGTTGAACCATGTAAACTTTTTCTTGTAAATTGCCATGAAAGAAGGCATTGCTCACATCAAGCTGCTTAAGACACCAATTTTGATTCACTGATAGAGAGATAACAATTCTAATGGTTGTTGGTTTTACCACTGGACTAAATGTCTCAGTATAATCTAATCCCTCTAATTGATGAAACCCTTTAGCTACTAACCTAGCTTTATACCTAGCGATGGTATCATCAGGATTGTGTTTGAGTCTAAACACCCATTTACAACCAACTAGGTTCTGAATGGATGAGGTGCAACAAGAGACCAAGTGCCAGCATCTTGTAAAGCTGTGTACTCTTCTACACATGAATTCATCCATTTTGGATGCTTTTTAGCTTGTGCAAATGAAGTTGGAACAGAATGAGGGATAGACGTCAAGAAAGTTGCTGGTATAGTATGTTTGGTTGCAAAATAAATTTTTGGTTTAAAAATACCAACTTTTCCTCTTGTAGTCATAAAATGTGTAGAAGTACCTGATGTTGCAACACATCTATTGGTGGTTGAAGTACTAGAATCATTAGCAACAGATATAGGTGAAGTATTGATGTCACAGTCTGGAATAGTAAAAGTATTTGTTGAAGTAATAGTTGTAGGAGCAACATTCGTTGTGACTGAAGAAGTATTCATAATGGTGTCAGGCAGAGCAGGTAAACTTGACTTATAAGGAGAATTTTGACTGAGTGGAAAGTATTGCTCATAAAATACCACATGTCACAAATGTAAACTCTTCCAGTAGAGTAGTCTAGACATCTGTAACCTTTTTGATTAGTACCATAACCCAGAAAAATGCAAGGTTTACTTCTCGCTTGTAGTTTACTAGTGGTATAAGGCTTAAGCCAAGGGAAGCATAGACATCCAAAGTACTTTAAGTAGTGATAATCATGCAATTTGTTAAATAGAACTTGATAAGGTGAAATTGAATGAAGAATTTTAGTTGGTAATCTGTTGATGAAAAAATTAGTTGTTTGCAATGCATCAACCCAAAAATGATCTGATAATCCAGATTGTAGAAGAAAGGTTTTCGTAATGTCCAAGAGATGTTTATGTTTTGATTCAGCCACCCCATTTTGCTCAGGGGTGACCAATACTAGTATGAGAAAGAAAGTCACCTATTTTAATATTGACAAACTCTCCTCCACCATCTGTCATAATAATGGAGATATGTGTATGAAGAAGGTTTTCAGCATAGGATTTAAAATACTTGAAAATGACCTTAAAATCACTTTTGCACTTAAGAGGATAAATCCAACAAAACCTTGAGAAATCATCTAACATAGAACTTGTAGCCAGGTACAGAGTTAACATGAGCAGGGCCCCAAACATCCATATGCAACAATTGCTAAGGATATGAAGAAACAGAAAAAAATATTGAAAAAGGTTGCTTATGACTTCTAGCAAGTTGACAATCATTTCAGAACAAGAATGTATTGGATACATTATTCAATTGTAAATACTTACAAATTTTGACAAAGACTCATAAGAAGGATGAGCTAATCTTTTATGCCATGTTTTAGCTAAAGTTCTGACACTAGAGTAAGCACAAGGAGTTGATGAAGAGGAAGGCTTAATTTGAACAAAATTGTTGCAGTATAATGGATACAAACCATTTTCAGTTGGACCTTGTAAAATAATTTTCCTAATTTGAAATCTTTAACAACATAACCATTTGAATCAAATACTAGTGAGCAAGAATTATCATTGGTAAATTTGTGCACTGAAATTAAATTGTTGGCTGATTGTGGCACATGGAGAACATTATTCAGTTTAAAATCATGATTAGGAATAATAATTCCAGAATTACCACAAGTAGAGATAGTCATACCTTCACCAGATGCAGTTGATACCTTCTCAGGACCATTATAAGAAGTTGAAGTACCCACATTGTTGATATTAGAAGTTAGGTGATTGTTTGTACTAGAATCAAAATACCAGGGATGTGCACCAAGAATACCAGAAGAAGAAGAAGAAGCCATCATATCAACATTAGGAGATGAATGTCCTTGATAAGAAAAATTACCTCGATGACGACATTTTGAAGCTGAATGTTCATATTTGAAGCATATTTGACAAGTTGGCCTCAAAGGAAAAGTTCTTGATGATGGTGGATTTGAACTACTACCACCAAAAAATTAACCATTAAATCTACCACCACCTCTACCAAAAAATTGATTTCTACCACGACCACGATAGTTATTGTATCTTGGATTCCTACTATTCTGATACTGATAGTTAGGATTTGAGTTCTTCTTAGGACTGAAATTAGATGTATGAGTGGTAGATACAAAAGCTTTTGAATTACCTTCAGAAATGACACTTTAGTTAGATTCGAAAATAATGATTTCTTCATTTAACAAGGAATTTGGGAAGATTACGAAAAAAAATTGGTGGATCTCTAATTCTAATAGATGTACAGAAAGAAGAATATTCAGGTGGTAATCCACGAAAAAATGAAACAAGTAATTCACTATCGGAGATTGTGGATCCACAAGCAACAATTAAATCACGAATTTTAGTAATTTCACAAATATAAGTAGTAACAGACGAAGTACCAAGTTTAAGATTCTACAATTTTGTTATGAGTTAAACAACATGTGTTGAGGATGAAGATCCAAATCTTTCTTTCAAATTACCCAAAGTTCTTTTGATGTAGTAGATCCAACAACATATGAGATCACAGTTGGAGAGATAGAATTGTTTAGAAGAAGAAGAATAGTAGTATCCTCATCTTGCCAAGAAGTGTAAAGAGAATTCATTTGTGTTGTACGAGTAGCCATGGTTGTAAATTGATATGGATATGGTGTTTCACCATTAACGTAACCAAGAAAATGAAATTTCTTTAGAACAAGAGTGAATAAAGTTTTCCAAGTAAGATAATTATCTTCTTGAAGTTTAACAAGAACTATATTTGATAAAGTATGTAGAGGAACTGCAGAAATTGAAGATGAAGATGAATCTTGAGACATTTTGAAGAATAATTAGAAGAATGTTGAAGAAGAAATTGAAATTTTTAATGGCAGAAACATGATAGAAATGGTGTAAATAACCCTAAAATGGTGTCTGATACCATAGTTGAAACGCAGAAAAAATCTTTTCATTACACTTAGAGAACGTTACACAATCTGTTTGTATATCTCACAGAGACAAGAAAACACAAAATAGAAAAGTGGATGACAACTCATAACAGACTGTCTAATCCAAAACAACTAGTGAAGACCAATAACAGACAAACACATCATTGGGACGTTGCAGCAGAAATAAACTATACGCTAAAAAGAGTTATGGCTATTAGAACTCACTGCAAAAATGAAGAGGGAAGTTGTTCTTGGATCATCCAGTTTTGATGATCCTGCACAATTTATCACGAAAATGAAGATGCTTAATAACGAGTTTTCAGTCGATGATCTGCACTTTTAAAAAAACTAGGTTCATTTGCTATAAATTTGTTTCTTGTAGCAATTTCAACAAAGAGGCTAAGATTTTTTGTATTTTTTCGGATGCTATTTTTTCTAATAGAGTATTTAGATATATCTTGTGAAGTTATTTTTCAACATCTGAAAGTCGATAACCAAGTAATTAATTTGGCGATACAATTTGAAAATAACTTTTTCAAAGTAAAAAAGTAAACTTTTTATGAAGCAAAATCTCTTTACTACTCCTGATTTCTAAAATTGATTTCTGCTTCGAAAAAAACATAAACACTTTTACTTCTAGTATCCAAGCATGGTCTAACACTCCTTGCCCTTGATAATATGTTCTAGATTTTTCACATTTTCTTTTAGTCCAAAATTAACTGAACTAACTTGTAGGGGGCATTTAACATTTTCATAACCACATTTCTGTCTATACGTAATGAATAATTATGTCCAGGAAGAAAAACAAAATAGTCAAAAAAGTAAATATCACCAGCAAGTGGGAAGAAAGTTGGTACCGCAATTGTTTCCCAACTGCATAAACTCTTACATCAATTGAGATGTACTACATATACTTAGAAAACTTTTGATATTGTACAAGATGAGACTGACAATTCACAGAATTGACCACCAAAATGAAGAAGTCAATTTCACAAACTGCATTAAAAGCTTGGCCTTGCCTCTCGTATGATTGACTGCTACATTTTACCCCACAAGACTAGACTATAAGGGAGGAATGACACATGAAAGAAAGGTTTGTTTATGTTAGTTTTAACTTTAGGTATCCCAACCCCCAAGTCCCAACTGGTTCCTATTACCTAGTGTAAATTGCATAGGCTGTGAAACAAATTTGTGTGACATATACTGATACTACTTACTAAAAACACACTCCCAGCCAAGTCAGTTTCAACTGTAACATTTTCTATGTAGCTATTAACTAGTATCGTTTCGGAGGAGCCATTTAGAGTGACTCAGTTATATATAGTATCGTATCTAATCACTAGAATTGTTTCCCAACTGCATAACCTCTTACATCAATTGAGATGTACTACATATAATTAAAACTTTTGATATGGTACATGATGAGACAAGTCACACAAAGAATTGACCACCAAAATGAAGAAGTCAATTCCAGAAACTGCATTAAAAGTTTGGCCTTCCCTCGTATGACTGACTGTTTACGTCTTAACCCACAAGACTAGACTACAAGGGAGTCAAGGGACTAGTGAAACATGAAAGGTTTTGTTTGTGTTAGTTAATATCCTAACTCTAAACTGGTTCCTATTACCTAGCATGGATTTCCCTGTATGCATAGGTTGCGAACTTTCAACCGTCAAAAGTGTTGAATAACTTCAGGGCGGGATTGGAAGAGGCAAAAAGTTGGATACTTATAGCAAGTTTGGATATCAAAAGTAAAAGTATTTCTGCTTTTCCAAAAGCAGAAGTCATAAGCAAAAAGTGTTTTTTCATAAAAAATTAATCTTTTATATTTTTAGAAGTTATTTTAAAATTATATCGCGTCAAACTAACTTTTTAGTTTTTTCTTTTTAAAAATCAAAAAGGAACTTCAAAATGTGTATCCAAACACCGTATTGTTGTTAGAGCATCCACACTAATACTAGCCAAGAAAAGCTAAATTGAGGGGAGAAATGTTATTTAAAATGTGCTTCAAAAAAGGGAAACATATTTATGTATATACTATATGCTGATACTACTAGCTAAAAGTACACTCCATACAGCTGAAAAGTGAAAACTGAACATAAAATAAAATCACTACACAGGAACTGTCCTGCTGTCTGAGGATGGCACTGCTTCATCGTCTTCGTTTTCGCCTGACATTTCTTCCAATGATTTTCCGTTAGATTCGGGTACTAAAAATGTCATCAATGCACCAGCAAGATTGATACAACCAAGCATGATCAATGAATTCTTAACACCAATACCAGGAGGATACCCATGATCAGTCTTGGTTTTGTCTTGGCTTTGTGCGGCATATAAAAACCCGAATGCACCCACTATAGCACCAGCTTTCCCAGCAGCTGCAGATATACCGTGGCATGTTGAGCGTAACCTAGCTGGAAAGATCTCAGCTGGCACGACGAAAGTAGTGCTGTTAGGTCCAAAGTTTGCGAAGAAAAATGTCAATGCATACATGATGATGAACCCAATTCTGTTCTCCTTCAGTGTCCAGTGATGATAAGGGAAAGCTAGTCCAAACATGAATACTGTCATGAACAAGAAACCCATCAGCTGGATTTTGAATCTTCCAATTCGGTCGATAAATGCCACAGTAAACCAATAACCTGGAACAGTACTGCAAAGAGCAATAAGTGTCTGAGCTCGAGCAATTCTGTAAACTTCTTCAATTGCGTTCATGGTTGCTGCTGGTGGAATCCATCCTACGGCACTAAAGATGTCCTTTTGAAACAAATTTTGACTGTAAAAGGCTATATCAAGTAAAAACCAAGTACTAGTAGTTCCAAGTAAATGAAGCCCGTGTCGGTGAAGGAACTTTTTAGAAAACAACCCAAATGAATTTTTCTCCTCCGCTGTTATTTTCTCAACCTTCTCTTGCTCTTCATGGATTTCAACTTGTAAAACTCTAGACATATCAGCAGCAGCTTGTTTCGCATTCTTGGCTACAAGGGCAGTATAACGAGCCGTTTCAGGCATTTTCATACGCCAATAATATGTTAAAGCTGCAGGAATTGCACCAAACATCAATATAATTCTCCACACATAATCAGCTTGTGGCACCGTCGAAGCAGCTCCAACTGTTGCAAAATCTGGTGAATTAAACCGGGCTTTAAAAGCAGAAGATATTATTATTGCCACCATTCCACCTGCTAATATTCCGAAACCTTGCATAGCGAAAACAGCAGCAATGAAAGCTCCACGGGTTTTCTTGTTAGCATACTCTGACATAATTGTTGCCGAAAGTGGGTAGTCACCACCAATTCCAAAACCAAGCCAGAATCGACAGAAGCAAAGAGTGGCAATAACCAATCTTGGTTCCTTGCCAAATGACAAACCAGAACAGATTGAGAAGATAACCATGATCATGAGAGTCATACCGTAAACTCTTTTACGACCCATCTTATCACCAAGCCAACCGAAAAATAGCTGACCTACTAGAGTACCAACAAGAGCCACACCATTAACAGCTGCAGCTACATTTGGTGGTAAAGAACCAGGTTTGTCGCCAACTGTGTAGTAAATCCGACCGAGCAACTTGGTGACGAGAGAGATGCAGAAAAGGTCATAAGCATCTGTGAAGAAACCCATACCAGCAATTACAATTGCTGTGAAATGGTATAATTGTGTTTTAGCCAAATCAAGTGCACTCAGCACTTCTAATTGACTTTTAGCCATTGCTAATGTGACCCTGTTTCCAACTTCAAGATTCTCTTGCAATGATTTTCCTGCAACAAATGACTCGGCTGAGTAGACAATACAACTGAACTCGGACGAGTCGGATAGCATAACCGATTCATCACGTGCAATGTTCTAAAAGTATGTCAAAGGGTTCTGAATATTACTGGTTCTAATTCTTCGACTGGAATAAAGCCTATAGGATTTACCGATTTAGGTTTTTGTCTATTACTCCATCTAGAAGTGGAACAAAACAAGAACTGGGCCTCAAATCTGAGTCACATATATCCCTTTTCATGAACTTTCTATGAAACCAAAAAGAGTTTCCATGAGTGCAGGAGCAAAAGCAGAACAAAACAGGAAGATTTATTTTTTTTCCAGAAGATAAAAAGTATGAAACGCGATGAAAATCCTTAAAGTTTCACGAAAGAAAAAAAAGAAAGGAAACCAGTATACTCACGAATTTTGATCTTAAAACTCCATGTGAAATTTTGTAAAAACACAAAAGAAAAAAAAATTATAAATTAAACGTCAGTACTATCGTAACATGCAGAGACCTTGTGAATTTTTTTCAGGAGGATTCTTTTCTTTATTATGACGTTAATAAGTCGGTTGCTGAGAAAAAAATACAGTAGTTTATAGAAATTTAAAAATCAAGTTAACGTAATATAATTGTAGTTGATTGAAAATTTGAAACTATGATTGAAAATAATAATGTATTTTAAAGCCATTTTTTGTTTTTTTTATCTTATAATATTTTAATAAAAATTATCAATCAAAAAAATATTTTAATGAAAAATTAAGACAATAGTAATTACACATAACCATACTTATCTACCTTGAAACTTGAGAGATACTATGAACTAGGGAAAATACAAATGCTTAAAATCTTGAGAACTCATGCACGAACTTCAACTAAGAAAAAGAAAAGAAAACAAATAATCCAGGCTTTGAATTTTCCTTGAATCAATTGATAATACATTTTGAGAGAGTGAGATTAAAAAAAAAAAAATTGACAAACAAATGAAACATATGCAGAACAGTTCAAAGTGAAGAGTGAAGAACAAGAACAAATACAGAGAAAAGGATTTGAAATTACCTTCAAGAGGAAATCTTCAAAAGTTGTTATTTTGATCTTATGAATATCACCTCACCGCTCCTCCTCTCTTGTTTTTTCTTCCGTGAGAAATGGTTTTTGGGATTTAAGGAAGGGAAGAAGGATTTGAGCGAGGAGAAGTGAGGCGTTGGGTATAGGTATTTATAATGTGGAAGAATGTGCATGCAACCACACATAATTAACCAGCTAGTGCTAAATAATTTCAGTAATATGGGATCTTCACTGAGAATATGCTCTTAACAAAACAACAGCTAATCCAAACTAGTGAACAACTCACACAGAGTCAGAACTTGGAAGCCTCTTCTCTCTCGTACATCCCTCTTTCTTAGTTTCCTTTTGTCTCCATTTATGAACAGCTAATTAAATATTAGTAAATACTCATTCCGTCTCTGAATAGACGTCACTATCACTTTTTCATTTTAATATAAAAATAAATTAATTTAAAAAATGATAGTAATTCTTTTCCTGAAACAGAGATAGTATTTTCTAATTTTCATAATTATTTAATTGTTATATTTATCAACAAAAAAGTTTTTTTTTGTAATTTTTCAATTTTTCACTTTTTTTGGCCTTACTTGGCTACAGGATGGAAACCTTAATACACGATTTTTCCACTTATCCACCTTGATTAGAAGACACAAAAATAAAATTCATGTTTTGAAAGACAGCCATGCTTTGAAAGACAGTCATGGCAACTGGGTATATGATATCGAGGCAATTGAAAATGCAGTGTACTCTTATTTCTACAACTTATTCTCATAACTAGATTCGGAAACTAGGTATGACTTATCTTTTATTGTCCCTTCTTTCATATCTAGGATAGATAATAATCAGCTGCTATAATTTGTTTCTGAAGTACAAAGCAGTCATAAAATTGGGTCCTCTCAAAATCCCAGGCCCTGATGGTCTACAAGGTGTATTCTTTGTCAAACATTAGGATATAATAGGCTCCTCAGTATGTAAGGTTGTCAAGGATTTTTTTGATATAGGAACCCTTCATCCACAATTCAACAAAACTTACATTAACTCTTATCCCAAAATATCCAAACCCCTCTCAAATATCCCATTACAAACCCAAAGTCTTTGTAACTTTATTTACAAAATTTTAGCCTCTAGATTCAAATCAATTTTACCATCATGCATTTACCCATATCAAAATGCATTTTTAATTAACGGATCCATATTTGATTCTATCCTTATCACTTTCGAAATCTATCATTCTATGAAATCTAAGAAAGACTGTTTTGGTTGGATGACTTTGAAACTTGATTTTGAAAAAGCATATGATAAAACGAGTTGGAGTTTTCTGGAAAATGTTATGTCATCTTTTGGTTTCCGTCAGTCTTGGATATGATGGATTTTAGAGTGTTTACGTACTACTAGCTTCCAAGTTCTCATTAACGGATCTCCTGGTGAAACTATCTTTCCCAGAATGGTCTTCGTCAAGGTGACCCTTTGTCACCATATTTAATTATTATGGGGTTGGGAGTTCTCTCAAGATTGTTAGACAAAGCTACTTCAGAAAGAAGGTTGAAAGGATTCAACATTGCAGCAAATGCTCCACTTATTACACACAGTTTTTATGCGGATGACAGTATACTGTTCTTAGAGGCAAATCTTAAGAATTTAAAAGAAGTTACACATATTCTGAACACATATTGCATCTGATCTTGCCAACAAATAAACTATAATAAGTCTAGCATCACTTTCTCTGAAAATTTGCATAACAGAATCGCCAGACATTTAACCAAGGGCTTACATATGAAATTGGTTCTTCAACCAGGCAAGTATTTAGGTTGCACCATTCAATGGGGTCGAAGTCAGAATAAATATTTTATGGATTACTTCATTAGGCTCACAAATAAACTGCAAGGATGGAAGATGGCTTCTCTCAACTTGCAGGAGGAGATGTGTTAATACGATCTGTCTTAGACCCCTCACTGAACCATCTTATGGCTTCATTTCGTATCCCAACTGGCACTCTTAAAGTAATTGATAAGCTTAGGAGGAACTTCTTGTGGGTGGGTAGAGATGGTAATAACAGAATACACGCTATAGGTTGGGATAACATTTGTCTACCCATTGAAGTAGGTGATCTGGGTATTAGAAATTTTGAGTACCATAATTTGGCCTTTCTTGCAAAAACAACATGGAGAGTACTAATGGATCCTAAAAGTCTAGTTGGTAAGATCTTTGCTGCCAAATATGCAACCACAAGAACTTTATAGGATTGCCCAGTTCCTAAGATCTCATCTTGGTGTTGCAAAAGTCTACTAAAGGGTAAAGAAATTGTTAAAGAAAACTTAAAATGGTGTGTAGGGAATGGTGATGACATTCAAGTATGGAATGACTCTTGGGTAACAAGAATTCCATTAAGAGATTTAGTGGATGCATCAGACCCAGCAGTCAGGAATCTAAAAGTTAAAGATCTTATTGATTTGGATACAAGTAAGTGGAAACTAGATAGAATCACTGAGTATGTTACCCCGGAAATTCTCAATCATATTCAAGGCATTCCCTAAGTGCATTAGGAGGGTATCCAAATAAATAGGTTTGGGAACATGATAAGAGTGGACAGGTCACAGTAAAGTCTACTTATCAATTGATTAGTAATGATAACTTGGGAGTCAACTATCCAGATTCAAAATGGAAAAAACTCTGGAAACTCAAGTGCCCTTCTCATATACGTTACTTCTTATGTTTATTAGCACATAGAAAAATACTTGTTCGTGCTACGCTTGTAAATAATTTTAGATCAATGCCCTTTTTGTTTACAAGGTACACAAACTATCAACCATTTATTTGTTGTTTACCCAGTCATTGCGGACCTTTAGAGGAAAGCTTACATTGATTAGAAGCTACCACTTCTATCTAATCATATAAACCTAAACTGGATATATAAAGTTTACTCTCACTACCCAAGAGGAAAAACAAAACTAGCATACATGTTTATTCCATTCCTTCTCTGGAAAATTTGGACTGCTCGAAATCACCTTGTGTTTAGAAATTATGCTTTTAATATTACTGAAGTTCTCAGTCAGGCTCTCAATACAGCTGAATTTTTTTACAACATAACCAAACCTCAATCTCCAACAGTCTACACAACGTAAAGTTTTGGATGGTCTCACCCCCTGCAGGTTACTATAAACTTAACAATGATGGTGCTTCTTCTATTGATCGATTTGGAGGAACAGGTGGAGTCATTCGCGCGGATGATGGCTCCTTCATTGCAGCTTATGCCAAACACTTTTTCCATCATTGAAGCAATATGGCGGAGCTATGGTCGATTAGAAAAGGTCTAAGATTAGCATCCAACCTAGGTATTTCTCATCTATAGGTAGTCAGTGACTCTATGTACATTACTCAGTTAGTGAATGGCTTGTGTATATGTCCATGGTTTTTTTGTGAATATCCTGAAAGATATCACAACTCTTGCTAATAGTTTTCAGGATATCTCTTTCACCCATTTTTATCGTGAGGGTAATTTTACAGCTGATCTTCTTGCAAAGAAGATAAATTCACCCGATGTAAATCAGGAATGGGTTTCTACCCCTCCTAGTTTTTTGTTACCTCTTTTATATAAGAATGTAGCGGGAAGAGCTTTTCCCCATAATGTAAAGTTCAACTAATTTTTGTTATACATAACTTTTACCAAAAAAAAAAAGAAAAAAAAAATTAGTGGTGCTAATAATTTCTTAAATGAATAGAAAATAATAGTTTTATTGAGGCACATTATAATAGGTGTCTTTCATTAAATTTTTTGTTTTCTTATTCCAAGTTTTAGTATGAATATTAGATCAAC
>JAJJMC010030282.1:963532-1030263 GCA_023531435.1 Papaver californicum
TGTTTTTTCTTTTATTATTGTTCTCGTTTGATCTCTCGTTATAACAAGCTATCAGTTGCATATGTCTTTCATGATTTAGCTGAGTAGATATGCCCCTACCTAAAAGATTTGTGGATTGTATTCTCACAAATCTAGTCACACATTCACACTATGTTCAAGCATTTACTCCGGACAAAGCCCTCCCTCGTCTGCCAAGCCTTGAGCCCATGAGTCCTGACCACATTATTACGAGAAGTCAAAGTAGAAATTCCCGGGTTAATTTCTCAGAAACCTAATTTAGGGGCTTATGAAAACAATGCAGAGGCTTCTCAAATAAAATTAAATAAGAGCTTATGGAGAAATATCACACGAATGATTCCTGAATTTCAAGCTCATATCTTTTACAAGATTAGAAATGGCAGAGGGTTAAGATTCTGGCAAGATAAATAGGTAGATAGAGGGTGTCTTGAAGACCTATTTGTTGTCATTTATTAAGCCTATCGTGACAAATAAGTGTTTATTGCATATATGATTGAAGAAGGTCGATGGGTAGGGTTTTCTAAAAGAAATCTTAACGCCGACGAACAACTGGAGTGGGATATTCTAAGGAGAGACCTAGGAGTTTTTACCTAACTAAGTGGAAGGAGCTGACGATGTTGAAATTATGGAAAATTTTAGTACCAAGGATTTGTATGAGATCATGGCAGGAAGGTCTGTAGAGTGTGATTTTGTGAAGTTCCTGTGGCTAAGTCACATTCCTAACAAAGTTAGTTTTATGTTATGACTTGTATTCAACAATTCTCTCCCTACTAAAGCAATGTTACGTTATAGAGGTATTACCTTGGACAGTGAAGATTGTGTTCTATGTCATTCTGACGAGGAAACTGATGACCATCTTTTGCAGCACTGCACTTACTCTTTTGGCATTTGGGACTATTTTATAAAAGCTTTTCGTATTTCGTGTTTTATCCCGGCTACAGTTTTGCAAGTATTCGAAGCTTGGAATTGGAACATCATGAAAGGAAGATGCAAGGAAATTTGGGACCTTATGCGCTATGCAATTACATGGAACATTTAGAAGGAACGTAATAGCAGTGTGTATGGTGCTAGGAGCAAATCAGTTGAGGATATTATTGTTCTGGTTAAGCAAACTATGGTCTATTTTTTCCTTAGAAAACAGAATACAAGCTAGTTACTAGATAGGCTCATGACCTTTCTAGCATTATGTCTTTGAAAGACATTACATATAGGGTTTTGTTCCTGTACTTAACGAACTTATAATTTGGCTGATTAGAAGTTCCAGCCTTGGCAACCAACCTTGCCTTAAGGGAATACAAATTAAAGATTTGAAATAGATAAGATTTGCACTCAGTTCATCAAAGACCATATAGTTTGAAGAGGCTGATGTCCTCCTCCACTTTGATCTGAGCTGTTTTGAGAGCTTTTTGCCATCTACTTCAATAGTGCAGGTCCTTCTCTTCATCTGTTTGGTCCAGTTCAAGGCTTCCATCATTCCCAGTGCCCCGCCATCTGCCAGATCCTTCACATTGCAGGTGAAAGATCTTTGTCCTTCAATTTTTTCTTTCCCATCTGTTAAAACAAGTAAAACCAGAGATGTTGTTAGTGGTATAATCCACTTGCAGTGGCACATGATCGTAGTGTTGTTTTCCTCTCTTCTTGTGTTTGTATCTTGAAGTTGTTGAGCATTTGGTTTCTTGTTTAGAACTAAGCCATCTGTATGAAGATTGTTGGTGTTAACATGGTGTTGAATGAGAGTGATTGTCAGGACTAGGGCTGCACATCGAGTAGGGCTGCACATCGTCGGTGGGTCGGGTTTGGCCCCACCCGCACCCGATCCGCCAGTTGGCTGATGACTGAAATATTCATCCGCACCCAATTCGTCGTAGGACAGGTCGGGTGTGGGTCACCCGCCCAGATTTACTTATACCATAAATCTCATGAATTGTAATTCCAAGACTATCATTGATTCATTATCCATTCAAGTTTCTTTACACAACACCACCATTATAATCTTGTTCATGTCCTGCCTCCACTGTCTATATTACAAACTGAATGATAATTTATATACTCATTACCAATTCATTCTAAACTATGTTCATCCTTTCATTTATTCCAAATCAAGTTCCATAACTCATTTATAATCACAACCATACAAACTCAGAAATGAAACTGAAGTTAACTAAGAGAAACAATTACCTCAAAGTAGTTTTCACTCAAGCAATTCAATTCAAATTCTTCTTTACTATAACTCATTTCAGCAATTAACTTCAAGACTATTAACAACTCAAACCTCAATTTAAACTTCTGAATTCCAATCTCAAAACCCTAACCCATTGATTCTTCAAATTCATATTACATTCATTCAATTAACTCAAACCCATCTTTAGTTCAACTCTTCGAATACTAATTTCATCTTATCCTTAAGAAACGAGATGTTGTTGATGTGACTTTGAAGTTGTGAGCCTGTGAGCAAGAAAAGGATAATAGATGAGTATATAAATCAACAGAAGACAGAACATAAGAATTTTTCGACGGGTTGGGCGGGCGGGTCGGGTGAGAGAAGGTGTCACCCGCACCCGACCCGCCAGAAGGCGGGTAAAGGAAATTGTCACCCGCACCCAACCCGTTTATCGACGGGGCGGGTGCGGGTCGAGTCAAAATGGGCGGGTGCGGGTGACGGGTCTGGGTCGGGTTTGTGCATCCCTAGTCAGGACTGGGGTAGGACAATGTTTTGTAGACATTTCATACACCTAGATTTCCATATGTACCAAGATACTATTGCAAAAATTCGGTTCCATTTTAAAATCCCTACTATGCTACCATCCTCCATGTCCACTCAGGTTGCTATCCACTGCTGGATTGAGTTCCCACTTCTATGATGTAATTGTAACCCCATCCCAAACCACACTGCTCTACTAAAAGGGCAGTCTATCAAGATGTGTTATAAAGTTTCACAACCTCCTACAAACATCTTACAGATTGGATCTATTTCTGGTATAAACCTGTTTAATTTTGCTTCCCTTAGAAGTATATCATGAAAAAATTTCCATATAAAACATTGGATGCGAGGTAGGACTTCTAATTTTCAGATCTTCCTAAATACATCATTCCTTTGTATGGGATTACTAGCTTCAGCACTAGTCTCTATCAAGAATTTATATGTTAATTTGACTGTTAAGGATCTAGTCTTGGTTTCTGGCCAACAAAACTATGATGGAGATTCTCAGTATGGTTCAGATCTATGCTACAAATTTTTTCCACTATGTTGGATGGTAGGATTTGCCTGAGGAAGTTTTGGTTCCAAGTCCTGGTTGTTTTATTTATCACCTGGGATACTGTGGTAAGGGTGTTACTTATTGTTGGTTTTATTTCTTATTTTTAAATTTCATTTGGATAGTGGAGAGGTATCCAATTGTGAGACCACAAGAGAATATTCTTTCCATCACCAACCTCCCAATACCCTTTATCCTGAACAATAGGTCTTTCCAGAGACCTTTCCAGAACCAAGAGCAGTTCTGGCTTGGTTTTTAAATGCATAGTGGGGACTCATTTTTGAAGTATTTTTCTTTTAGAACCTTGAAACATATTAGGTTTGGATTTTGGATCATGCACCACGTTATTTTAGCTAGCATAGCCTTATTGAAACTCTCGAGTTTTTAAAACCTAGCCCAAGCATATGTTCGAAGTCCATGCCTTCGAACGTATCCTTCTAGAGCTGTTTTGATATTTCCTAACCATAAATCTCTATTAAGAGCATCCATCTTCTTTGAGAAAGTTTTTGGGATGGAAAAACAACACATTTGGTGAGTGGCCAACGAATCGGCCACGTGTTTTATCAAGAGAGAAAATTTTAAGTCAGTTAGCAGTAATCAAGTACTGCACAACTGAGAATTTATCTTCCATATGTAATGTAGTCTTTGTGATTTGTAATCTGGCTCTACCATTTTTTTTTATTAATCCAACCTTCTCTTTTCTAAAAAAAAATAAAACAAAATAGGGTTATCATTAAATAATTTAAAAAGCCCCATGTCCTATTAATTTTAATAATGGCTAAACTGCCATCATTTAATTAGTTTTAATTATTTAATTAGGTTAGATTTGAGTCTTAGTAGTTTGATTAGATTAATGATTTTTATTTATAGTTAATGGTAGAAACTTAGAGTTAACGTTTTGGATTTTTGGAGGGAAGAAGAAGTATAAGAAAAAAGGGGAGAATTAGGTTGAAAAATCCCAAATTTGGTTAATTCAACCAAAATAATTGGTTCAAGTGAGAAATTTGAGGTGGGAGAATCCTTATATGACTTATCAAATAAATTTTTCGTACCCCTTAAGGGAGATCCAGTTATGACTGATTACTTAGATGATGAAGAGTTTTTAACCCAAAGTCAAGTTGAAACTCAACAACCAAATGGAACAAATGAAGAAATAAACCGAGAAAATGAATAACTAACGGCTCAAAATAGTCAGATATACCTCCATCTTAACTCCAATGTTTTATTGATAGACACATTTTAGTGTCTAAATTGCACCTTAATTTCTAGTGAGTTAGTATTCGATTGTGTGTCTATTACGTGTTTTTATGCTTTTGTAGGTACATTAGAAGAATAAAGATTTGTGGAAAAATTGGCTCAAAAAGTGTTCAAAGCACCCGGGAAAATGGATCAAGGCACCCACACTTTGGATTGGGGCACCCTTGGATCTGGCTGAGCTGGATCGGGTCAACCCAGCGAGCCAGCGAGTCAACCCAGCGAGCCAGCGAGTTAACCCAGGATCGGCCGATCCAACTCATCGGGAGTTCCTGTTTCAACGGGAAAAGGATTTGTTGCGATTTTTGGGTTGTTTTCGGCAATTGAAGATGACCCATTGCAATTAGAGTTGGAAGAAATCGAAAGACATCAAGAAATCCCGGAAAATCAGCTCGGGAAACCCAATTTTGGCCGGAATCAGGACTCGGTTCCTGTTTGGATTGGGATTGAATAATTGGAGTGATTTGAGAGAGTTCTATTAGGTTTAGAACTCTCTCTAGGGTTTGTGAAGTCTATAAATACGAAGTGAAGCCAAAAAAATCAGATAGAGAAGCCTAGGGAGCGATTCAGAAGAAATCCGGTGAAGTTCCGGTGCCGCCGGTGACCTGCTGGTGCTCCGGCCGGCGTGTTCTTCATCCACCATCACCGAAGAAGACGACTCAGTAACATTTATAAGTGTTGCTGTTCCACTGTTGCAGCTCTGCTCCTGTTGCGTTAAGTTTTGAACGTTCTGTTGCTTAAAGCTCTTTGTAACAGCTGAACCCTGTTCTGTGACACTTATATACGTATCTGTTCAGCTGTTGCACTATTCTTTAACCTTGTAATCAATATTTTGAGCAATGAAATCAACTTTTGAGCAAGTTTTCTTCACCATGGGGTAAGTTTATTACTGGGATGATGGATAAGGTATTTTTCTCAATTTTATGTGATTTAATTATTTTCTAATAATTATTTATAATTCTTTTATTATTATTTGCATGGATTTAAATTAGAAAAAAATGGTTTTTATTAAATAGTTGTGTTCTCTTTTGATGGGTCATGCTTAGTTAATTACTCTTGATGTCTCATGCTTAGGATTTACAATTATTCTTTTAGGAAACATATTTTTGGCAAACTTGAATAAAATTGTTAAAAAGAATTACATGATTAATCACATGAATTGTTAAGAATAACTGATTCCTGATTCCTGGTTTTTCCCATATTTTCTAAAAATCATCTCTAGTGTATTTTCCTGATTTTTATTAGTTTAGGTTAAGTCCAATATTTTCTAAAATCATTACCTTCACAAGTTCGAGAATCGAACCTCTTTTTACCACTATATAAAATCACATCATTTATTTATTTTTTTTGCTCAAAATTTGTCAAAATACGTAAAAAGAATCAATTCTGCAAGTCTTTAAGATATAATTACGACCAAGTCTATACCTGCAAACCTAGTCGTAAGTTCGTAACCTTGTTTACGGCTAGGTTAATGATAAACTCTTAGCCGTAAAATTGTAAAATTCAGAAAAAACCAATAGGGAATTATTTTCGGCTAGGTCTAGCATTTCATAACCTGGCCGTAATTATGTGCATAGGTAAATTTAATGCCATTGAATGCACTTTTTATGGCCAGGTTGTAGTGCCAAATTACCTAACCGTAAAAAAATTACGGTCAGGTTCGGAATTATAAAACCCAGCCGTAAAGTCTTCTAGATGATGGTTTTTGAATTTAAGGAAAATTGTTTATGGCCAGGAAGTTTTTGACATATTTTTCAAAACCTAATTTACGGTTGGGTTCGATGCTTTTAGACCTAGCTATAAATGTTATACTTTTTGTCCATCTTAATCTAAAATTCTGATGTTTTGGTTTATAAATCGTTCCTCGGCCTTACATAATGGATGATCAACCTCCAGCTAACAAAATTCTTACCGAAGATACGACTGATCACTATTTAAAAAATTTGGTAGGTTCTAAAAGATGTGTTTTCAATCCTTTGGCCCAAATTGAGATGTTTTTTTTTAACTTTATGTTCTTCGTCCGTGGTAGACATGGGAAAATAAAGACGATGCAAAGGAGCGGGCTAGAGAACGTGGGAATTTAAAGATGTATATGATAATTTCTAACAATCAAGTCAACGACAGCCGCTTTCAAATGATTTACAAGTGTAGTGATTGTAAAAGTCGCGCGAAAAAGGTTACCATGTATAAAGGAAAGACAAAGAGAAAGAATAAAGGTTTCTCTAAGAAAACTAAATGCCTGTTCAAGCTTCAATTTCAGCTCAACAACGAAAAAAAATGGATTCTGAGTAAAGTTGTATTTGGTCGCCATAACCACACGCCTCGAGAGAGTTTGCTAACATATCCTTCTGCCGCACGGCTGATTCCAGATGAAATTATGCTGGTAGATTCAATAACCCTAAAAAGTATGAAATTATGCTTGTTCTTCACCATCTTTTTCCAAATTATTTTTCTTCACGTTCTTGTTCAAACCTCTATTATCATCCCATAAGTGAACACCATGACGAGGGTTGGGCGTGTGATTAATATGTGTTAAATCATTACCTCTCTATTTTCTTTCAACTTTCAGGATTCCTACAACAGGATACATACGTTAGGTTTGGAAAATGTCATATAAATTAATACATAAAAACAATGAAAGTAAAAATAATTTCAACCTAAGTAAATTTACGGTTAGGTCTTGTATACTCGAACCTATACATAAAGGTAAGTTGGAGGAAAATCTAAGTGTCCAAGTGTAGATTGTGGGTTTTTATAAGGGGGGAAACAGTAAAGATTATGTTTCTGACCCGGGTCTCAGAAATATTGAACTTCAGAATTCTGCAAAAAAGAATTTTAAAGCAGGTGCTCATCCCTGTCCCCCTCTCTGTATGTACTTAATCATATGAATGCATCACCTGGATGACCTCATCAGATTACATATATTATCAAATTTAATAGATGAATCAACATTCATCTTTGTACAAAATTATTAGAATAACACTGGTGCTTATTACGATATTTCCAAATGTTTTATAATTTTTACATAACAAATCTCAAACTCCTAGATGGATCGCCCACTAGCATAGAGAATTTTGAGTGTTCTATGGTGCTATATTCCACGGCTGAATTCCAAAAAAATTACCTTGTGTCAATATTCATCCTCAACTAAATGATATTGACTTACTGAAAATGCCTATACAACTTTGTATAAAAGTACGTAGCAAGTTACATATGAATTTACTCGACTAAAATACCATAGTTGTGCTTAGATACCAAATCAAAATTTATGCTAAAGTACAAAATACAACTTCTACTAGCTAAACTTAGACTTGGCCACGTCAAATCCTTGATTAAGGATGTAACCAACGTGAATGGCATATAAAAGGATTCAATTTTAGGGCTTGAGAAACACTAAAATTAAGTTAAACAGCCAACGAAGCCTTCTAATCCTAGTTCGGCAAAGGGAACGACTCAAAATTAATATTTGCAACATTTATAAGCGTTGCAAACAGCCTACTTGTCTAACCAAGTCCTCTCTTGTCCGTCCAAGTCCCTACCTATCTGTCCTGCCTACCATCCTTGTCCGACCAAGCTCCAAGTATCATTCTTATCCGTCCAAGTCCCTACTTGGCCGTCCAAGTCTCTCAACTTATCGGTTCAAGCATGCCTTGTCTGCCTAAGTCTCCAAGCATGCTTGTCCGACCAAGCCTCTTATCTCCCACCTTGTCTATCAAGGTTATACTTGGCCTCACAAGTTTATATTTGATCTCATAAGTATATACTTAGCCTCACACATATATTTTGATACATGGCCTCACATGCATATATGTGGCTTTACACACATATTGTTGTGCTCAACATGCTGCGTATATGCTTGCACTCAGCATGCCACATCTATTATTCATACTCAGAGCATCAATGCTAATTGACCTATATGAACTCACACTATTCCTCATGGATCCAATAAAATAAAATAAAGTACGTATTTTATTTTAAGTTATATAGTTTTTACAGTAAGTCTTGCTAGACTCATCAGGCTAGTCAAGCAGGAGAATCCATTAGTCAAAAGACTAACTAAGCAAGTCTCATTCGACTTCACATTAATAGTGTTTAATACTACAAAATTTACATGAGACATCAAAGATGTCACAAATCGGGGGATATTCACTAGGGTATTGGTATGGCGGTCTACGACACGTGGTATAACAGTGCACCCACCAAAGAGAAAATCTCAGGAAGGTTCGATCAATAGTTGAGTAGGGGAGAGGTGGGTGAGCAAACCTTCCATTCATACTCAAACAAAGTGGGGAACGGTTACTAGCACATCCTCCACCTTCTCCACTTCATCACTACTCCACTATCGACACTTCCTACGAGATGAGGTCGGGTGAACGGTTATAATAACTATTATAAATAGATTACTCAATCTATTGAATACGAGACAAAACGAGAAAAGTCGAACAACTTGATTATTCATACAACATTCTTAGTCATACACAAAGAGTTGTTCATAGATATTGACACCTATCACATCCCTCGGAGTCTGATACTCTGACCTCAATATTTCTCTCGCTTCCCTCCCTAAGACTAACCCTTCTTTTTCTCCTTTGTGACTGAAACAAAATTGGAACGACCGTATCTTAGTTTAGGCCAATTTTGCTCTGATTTTGATCTCCCAAACTCTAAAACTACTTCAACAATACAAATATTTAGGGATTAGACGAATTGTCATATGCTCATCCCATCTTTGCTAAATTATCCTCTAAATTCGTTTTCCCCACAAACACTAGGTAAATATATGGCCTGGTCCTTGAAAAAATAACCAACCATAAAATATTTACGGTTAGGTTTATAAAACTCGGACCTAACCGTAAAAGTGAATTGTAGAAAATCTAAGTGTCCAGGATATTTTACGTCCAGGTATTTGAAAAAAAATATCCAACCGTAAAAAATTTATGATTAGGTTTATAAAAATAGAACTTAACCGTGAAATTGAGTTGGAAAAATGTAAGTGTCCAGGAAAATTTACGGGGAAAAAATACCTGACCGTAAAAAAAGTTACGGCTAGGAAATTTAGTTTTGAACCTAACCGTAAAATATTTTCTGCAATTCTAAACTTCACATGCTTTTTATGGCTAGATTTGTATTAAGAAAAATCATAGCCTTAAAAAATCTTCAACCAATTTACGGATAGAAGTTCTTAGTTTTTTAATCGTAAAATTCAAGAAAACCTATTTATAGTTGAGAACGTACTCAATTTCCTAGACGTAGAAAACTCTGAACCACTTTTTTTAAACCTAATTTGAGTAAATCTAACCTATTTCAAGCACAAAAAATATCAAAAAAGAGAGGGGTTCTCGAATCTTACCTAACATAAACCATTTGATTTGTCCTAGGTTGTTGTTGAGGGGTTTGAAATTCTGCAATTCCCTTTTGGATGTTTTCTTCTATTTGTTGGTTGTGTTGTTGATTATCATCATCACTGATTTTATACATACCCTTGTTAGCATTCTTCATCCGTATCTTTACTACATATTTTAATTGATGATTAAATTTTTTTAAATCGACGCTTAATCGAAGATGACTAAAATTTTAAATTAAAAAAAGAAATGGAGAAAAAAAAATTGCAGAGGAGGGGAAGAGGAAGAAATAGGGAGGACAATAAATTAGATTTAGGTTTTTACTTTTTTTATTTCTTAGGTTTTATTGATGGAAGAGTATACACACCCATAATCATCAATCTAGATATTTAGTATCCTAGAGAAACCCCTCTACTATTTTCATAAGCCACTAAATTAGGCATCTAAGGATAAGGGAGGTACATAGGATTGTGACTTCTGAGGGGAAGTTTACTGCTACATGCATTTGTTACTAGAAGTCAAACTAAAAACTCCCATCAACCGGCTTAATTTCTAAGGGAGGTACATAAGATTGTGACTTGTGAGTGGGAAGTTTGCTTTGGTCATGGTGGCCTTTTATCAAGACATAAGTATATATCATGCCATTAATGATCTGTTTGCAATAGCATATGGTAAAATCGTGATAACTTAAGTTCCAAACTGCAAACATGTTATTATTTGGCTACTAGGTATACCACCAAACAAAACAACCTTGTCAGTTGTCACGCTATGAAGGCCTAAGGTCCCAAAATTGTTTCCAGCCATACTTAATGTAGGAAATGGGAACCAGCAATAGTACTTGATGTGCTTAGCTTAAATTGATTAATAAAATATGGTCTTGAGAAAAATGACTAATAGACATTACTAGTAAAAATGTTTTATGTCCAATATTTGAAACTAAAAAGAATGAAAGCTTTAAGAGGTAACATACTAACATTTACCAGTACATTTCAAAACAATGGACAATAATCCATTTAGCACACATTATTCTCAAAAGAATGAATTTCATTTAAATAATACTAATTCTTTGGAAAGATCTATTCCAAGTAAAAAGCTACTCCAAAACTAGCTTGGTTCAAGATGTGGAATCCACATTAGATCACCATTTAGCAGGTTATTTACTTATTAAGACTTGGATCTCTTTGAAGGACACCAAACGCATGTCACCTTTACCAATTAACTAATTTCTTGATGCTCGCTGGGGTAGATTTTGAGGAGAAGAAGATCACGTTTCTCATGGAATGAATATGCTATCAAATAGAGTAAAGGTCCTGAGATCAAATCCTACAAACACCATAAAATCTATTTGAAAACCTATTTTCTCCCAACACTAACAAGTAACGATGATTTGCAATCATAAAATTAGGCAGATGGGAGACAAATTCGTGGAGGGGTGGTGGTAACTAAGTATTTTTTTTGTATGTTTTTTCTTGAACTTTTTAGGGATTAACGAACTAGAACTCTCTTAGCCATTGCTCTCCGAATTATAATGAACCTCTAAACTTTAGAGTACTTCAAGGCCAGCAATTAAACAAAGTCTGGTGTTATAATCATTCTCCATTAAGGATCCTTACCTCGGAAAGTTTTTCGTGCCACTCAGTTAACTAAGTCTTTTAAGGGATTTTAGACGTCCAAAAAAATATTATTCTTATTATTAAGTCTAAAATATTTTTTAGTTTCTGTGATATCCATAATTATTTAAAATTATAAAAAAATATCTGAATAATTTGTTATATATTATATTTTTCCAGGGGTATAATTATTAACTAAACTAGAATATAACATATCTAAAAATCTGTGTCTTGGAATTTTACAAATTTTATCTCGTTTGAAAGCTTTTAAAGAGGTCTACACAACGAGTACAAACAACAATATCAAATTTAAATTTTTTACAAAAAAGTCGATATGCAACCACCAAACACATCACACAACCATATTTTGGTTTATGCATCCATTAATTTACTTTTGCAACCATTAAAACGATGTATATGCCTAAAAAAATCATTCCAACAAAAAAAAGGATGCATAACGAATTATGCAACCACCACAAACGATGCATAACACATTGTGCAACCGTATTTTGATTCATGCATCCACTAATTTGGTTATGCAACTACTGATTAAAACGGTATATATGCCTCGAAAATAACATTCTAACAACAAAAAAAGATGCATAAATGCAATGTTGTGCAGTCATTTTTGTAGCTGCATAACAGATTATGAAGCCATTTTTTGGTTGATAACAGAACTAAAAACAAAATTGATGCATAATGCAATATGCTGCCATTTTATCGACTACATAACAGATTATGCAGGTTTTTTTGTAGCTGCATAACAGATTATACATCCATTTTCTCGATTGCATAACAGGTTATGCAGTCATTTTGGTAGTTGCATAACAAATTATGCAACCATTTTTTTGTTAATAATAGTGCTAAAAACAAAATGAATGCATAATGCAATATGCTGTCATTTTCTCGACTTCATAACAAGTTATGCAGCCTTTTCGTAGCTGCATAACAGATTACGCAGTCATTTTCTCGACTACATAACATGTTATGCAGATAGTTTGGTAGCTGCATAACAAATTATGCAACCATTTTTTGGTTGATAACAGTGCTAAAAAAATAAAGAAGAATAATTAAGCACATACATGTCAAAAAATAAGCAAATTTTACCGTAAACACAAAAGCAACCATGGGATATCATATTTTCCATGGTAAACAAACACATCCAGTAAGACCTTCCTTGAAAACTCAACAATTCGGAATTCAGTTATGTTTAGAGCACACCTAAATTTTGGGATTATTGCAACAACAACTCTTTTGACGAATAAACATGCAATCGAGAAAGTAGTAATAGTTTCCTATACACACTAACTGTATTTGGGTTGTTACTATAAGTATGTACTTGCGAATCTGTAGACCCACCATCGAATAGTACTTGATCGGAATGAAGAAGGCCTTTCTTGTTAACAAATTTTTCGAAATAGTTATTGGCGAACATGGTTGGTGTTTTAACATCTAAAGGTGCAAGGTTATCATCTCCTGATGATGCGCTTGGGCAATTGTTTTTTCTTGTTGTTGCGAATGAACTATCTATGTTTGTCTCGTTGTATATTCTTGCTCTGAAACTTGTACACCTTGCTTGTCCAATTGTATATGCACCTACAGACATGAGGTAATTAAGATCAATATGACTGAATCCTTGGAAAGAAAATCCCCTTGATTCTTGGGGGTAAGATCCTAAAAACGCCCAATATATATAAGGCGATGGTTTACTGAAACATACATATCAGATAGAGCAATCATGTCTTTAACAGATAGACCCATATTTGAGAAGTCTGAGATAAGAGTGCTAAGGCTTGAAGATGGTTGAGGAATTCCATTATCAGCAGCAGACTGGCTAGTAATTATTGCAACCCTTTTGAATTCAGTAATAATACCTCTTTTTAATTAGGTCGAAGATTAAAGAATTGGAGTTTCGATGAAGACTAGGGAAAGAGGGGAAAAGAGATTACTCACATCTAATATGTTTGAAGGAGAAAGAGGTGAGGGAGAAGGAGACAGAGAGGCGTAAAAGGAGAGAGATTTAGGGAAAAAACAAAAAAACACAAATTTTAAAAAGAATATAGGTTTATAAAAAATATTTACCGAAAAAATAGATGTGACGGTAAAATTTTTTAAACATGAGTTTATAGATAAAAAAAATAAATAAAATTTAACAGTAGATTTCACTTTACTAAATGACTAATAACAAAACTTCCACATACTTCTCACATTTATAATAGAATTGCATCGGTACTCTTAGCCTAAAGGCCAATTTGGTGGTTAAGATCTAATGGTAAGCAAACTTTCCGAACAGCAAATTTAAAAAAATTGCATACCACAGTAACTAATTATACCCGAACTTTCCCGAAGCCGATTTTTTATTTTTACTTTTTTAATCAAAAAAAATAAATATATATATAATGTATATAATAATAAAGAAATGTGACGTATAGCATTCTTTATTATAGCATTATGTATGTAACATTCTAACGCAATAATATGACATCGGAAACTATAGAAGAAAAACGGAGGCACTCTGATTTCGACAAAAGGGCAAAAGGCCTTTTTATTTTATGGATAGGACATAGTGACACAGTCGGTGTGTATGAAGGTTAATATAGGGGCTCCAATATTCTGGAGGGATTCCTTTAATAAAACGAAATAGAGATATTTTGAAGTAAATATTAAAAATCCCTTATCCATAATATTTTTACAATGCCTAAATCATCCCTGATTAGTTAATTTTAATTATACTAATTAATTAAGATTAAATTAAACTAATCATGATTAATTAAACATACTTTTTTACTTAATCAAATGAATTGAATTTTTTTTTTTTTGAATTTGTGTTTGGTGGAAAGAAAAACTAGATGAAATTTAAGAAAATTTTGTCGTTTTTTTTTTAGCCCTAGATTTTGATTCAATCAACCATAGTAGCATTGAGTATACCTCTAGCTTAAACTCTTGGTCTTTCTATGGCTCAAATTTGATGAAATCGCGATTTGAAAGATGGAAATTTTGTTATTCAGAGAAATTTATGGTTGAGTTTTCATGTCGAACCCAGCCGTAACACGAAGAACACCGATGAACACCATTTTTGCCCAGATTTACGGTTGGGTTTGAGGATCGAACCCAACCGTAAAATCCAAATTAAGTTTACAATTTCAACCCGTATTTACGGTTGGGTTTTGCCTTAAAATCCAACCGTAACTAATCTTTAAACCCCAATCGTAAAATTAGATAAATATATTTTAAGATTTTTTTCATTTCTATCTTGTAGAGAATTGAAAGACGAAGCTTACCCAAAAAAAAATGAGGTCAATCGGACATCGTATGAAGGAGTTATGATCAAAACGGTGAAATCTATTTGTATCCAGGAAGTTTTACGGTTGGGTTCGGCCAATTAACGCAATCGTAAATCTGGGCTCAATAAAGCTCAAAATGCTCAGAAATTTTCTTGAATGATGAGTATATTGGTGTAAGGAGGGTGGAATATCATTTCCAAAAAAAACAAAAACAAAAATTGTTTTTATGGACCGTGTTATTTTTCATGGTACTGTAAGAAAAACACGTAGCCGTAGCAAGGAGAGAAAAAAAGTTCATACAGATTCCTTGCCTATGCGTGCAATTGAATTTGGGGTTTGCGTAGAAGATAAGTTTAACTAGTGATATACATAATAATATGATCAGGGCATGCATCGCTAGCATGGCAACGTGGGGTTACCGTTGACTTATAGAAACTAATGGCTCGTTTGACTTTGATACTATATGAGCGTGATAACTTGCCAAGATGACATATGGGTTGGCCGGTTGGCCCAACTGGTGCTAAAGGAAAATAATATAAACACACAAAAAAAAAGAAAAGAAGATGAAGATAGAAAATCTTGTGGAGATAGATTTATGGATCGAATTTAGTTTTTCTCCACTTGTTTTTTTTTCTGAACTTTTTAGCTTAAATCGATGATAGTAGCATATACACAAGAAGCATGATATAAGGGCTCTAATATCCTGGAGGGGCTTTAAGTGGAGGTGAGGTGATCCATTTTTTTGTTAAGGATGTCCTAGGGGTAAAGTTAAATGTCCATTTTACCTTTTATCCAATAAAAAAAAGACAAATTTGTCCTTTAATTAAAACCTTTTCCTCTCCTTCATATCTTTTCCTTCTCCATTTTAATCAAATTTCTCCATCGAATCAAAATTTCGTCGCCGATTAAACTCCCAATTTCGTGATGAAGAATACTAATAAATGTGTAGAAAGTAGTAGTGATGACAATCCGGATAAAACCTAACAAGCCAATGAAGATTTTGGGTTACAGAGGGAATTTACGGTTGGGTTCGAATGAAAAACTCAACCGTAACTGGTTTTTTCTTCACGTTATGGTTGGGTTATTAAACAAACCCAACAGTAAACTCAAAGGTGAGATGAAGATTCAACATGTATTTACGGTTGGGTTTTACCTTAAAATCCAACCGTCACTAATCTTTAAACCCCAATCGTAAAATTAGATAAATAGATTTTAAGATTTTTTCATTTCTATCTTGTAGAGAATTGAAAGACGAAACTAACCCAAAAAAAATGAGGTCAATCGGACATCGTATGAAGGAATTATGATCAAAACGGTAAAATATATTTGTATCCAGGAAGTTTTACGGTTGGGTTTGGCCAATTAACCCAACCATAATTCTGAGCATTTTTGGCTTCATTGAGCCCAGATTTACGGTTGGGTTAATTGGCCGAACCCAACCGTAAAACTTCCTGGATACAAATAGATTTCACCGTTTTGATCATAACTCCTCCACATGCTAGATGAGATGGTTCTGAAGCCTTTTGATGAGTCTCTGAATGAACCTGAAAAATTACAGGACTTAGAAAGTTGGAAGAGAAGTAATTACATGGCCAAAAATCATATCTTAAACTGCCTAGAAGATGCTTTATATGATTTTTACAATGCTAAGGATAATTTTAATGCTTACAATTTATGGACTGCACTACAAGACAAATATGAAGCCGAAACAACAGGAAGTAAAAAATTCCTGGTTGCACGATTTCTGGAATATAAAATGATGAATGATAAATCAGTGGTTGATCAGTTTCTGGAGTTGCAAAAAATTATTAATAAAATAATTGTTGAAGGAATGGTTATTGATGAAACATTTCAAGTTTCTGCTGTTATTGAAAAATTATCAAATTCCTGGGCTGAATACAAGAAAAGACTAAGGCATGAAACTGGTAAAATTTCCATGGTAGAATTGGGCAAGAAAATCCAAGTTGAAGAATTGATGTGTTCAAAGGACAAGAATGTTTCTTCTGCAAGAGACATGTCAAACAAAGCTCACGTCATCGAACACAAATTTGCTAATCTAAGTCTGGACCACAACAAGCGCAAGCCTGGCCCGCAAAGAAAAGGTACATTTCAAAAACCAAAATCTGCTATTGGTAAAATTAAGGGAGCATGTTATGTTTGTGGTGTGTCTGGCCATATGGCAATTCATTGTAGAAAACGCAAAGATGCAAATTCTAAGAAATCAAATGTAAACCTAGTTGAAAGTAGTAAAAATGAGTTTTCTGGCACGGTGTCTGAGGTTAACTTAGTTACCAATGTGAGAGACTGGTGGGTAGACTATGGAGCTACCAAATATGTCTGCGGAAGTAAAGACATGTTCACCTCCTATCAGACGGTAGGAGAAGGAGAAAAACTCTATATGGGTAATTCATCTGCAGCACAGGTTGCAAGAAAAGGAAAAGTTTCGCTGAAGCTCTCTTCCGGAAAATCCTCACATTGAATAAAGTTTTACATGTACCAGACATCTGCAAGAATCTCGTTTCAAGTGGTGTGTTAGATGATAAGGGCTTTACGATGGTATTTGAGTCTGGGAAGGTGATTATCACTAAAGGAAATGATTTTGTGAGAAAGGGCTATAAGGCTGAAGGCCTATACAAATTATCTGTAACCTCTGTTGAAGTTAATAAAATTGATTCTTCTTATGTTATTGTCTCATTGAATATCTGGCATGGTAGACTTGGTCATGTAAATTATAAACCAATGAACAAATTGGCAAACTCTGGCTGCATTCCAAAATTAAATTTGGAATATGAACATAAATGTGAAGTTTGTGTAGAATCAAAATATGCAAAGAATCCTTTTAAGAAAAATGTCCACAAAAATTCTAATCCCTTAGAGTTAATTCACTCATACTTAGTTGATATGAAATCAATTCAAACTAGAGGTGGTAAAAAATGGTTTGTCACTTTCATAGATGACTGTACTAGGTACTGTCATTTACTTGCTTAAAGGGAAAGATGATACTTTAGAAGCATTTAAATTATATAAATTAGAAGTAGAAAACCAATTGAACGCCACTATTAAAACCATTAGGTCTGACCGTGGGGGTGAATATGTAATCCCTACAGGAGACTTTTGTGCACAACATGGCATTATTCATGAGGTAACTCCTCCTTATTTACCACAATCAAATGGAGTGGTTGAACGGAAAAACCGAACCCTTAAGGAGATGATGAATGCCATGTTAATCAGTTCAGGACTACCGGCGAACTTGTGGGGGGAGGCCGTCCTCTCAGCTTGCTATATCCTGAAAAGAGTGCCCCTTAAAGGATCAGTCAAATCACCGTATGAATTATGGAAAGGCAAACAACCCTCTTATGGATACCTCAAAGTGTGGGGGTGTTTAGCCAAGGTCTCTATTCCTCCACCTAAGAGGACTAAAATAGGACCTAAAACGGTTGATTGTGTCTTCATAGGATATCCCGAACACACCACTGCTTATAGGTTTATGGTTCTGAGTTCTGAAAACTCAGAAATTGGTGTGAACACCATTATGGAATCTAGGGATGCTACATTTTTTGAAAATGTGTTTCCATTGAAATCTGAATCTCGCATGATATGTGATGATCCCCTAGATGTCCCTTCTTCTAACCATATCTTACCGATAGAAGAAGATGAATCTGTTTATGAACCTAGAAGAGGCAAAAAAAGGTGATACTTCCATTAGGATGCTAATTGAAGTATAAAGCTAGACTAGTAGCTAAGGGATATAAACAAATAGAAGGTGTAGATTTCTTTGACACTTATTCACCGGTCACTAGAATTACTTCCATTAGGATGCTAATTGCAATCGCTGCAGTTCATAATCTAGAAATACATCAAATGGATGTAAAAACTGCGTTCCTAAATGGTGAATTAGATGAAGAAATTTATATGGACCAACCCGAAGGCTTTGTAGTGAAGGGTTATGAAAACAAAGGGTGCAGACTTAAAAAGTCTTTATATGGCTTGAAACAAGCACCGAAACAATGGCATGAAAAATTTGATCATGTAATGTTCTCTAGTGGATTTAAAATAAATGAGGCTGACAAATGTGTGTATACTAAATATATAAATGATGCATGTGTGATTGTATGCTTGTATGTTGATGATATGATTATACTAGGCACAACCTTAGAAATCATTAATTCCACTAAGAACATGTTGAGTGAGAACTTTGACATGAAAGACTTAGGTCCTGCTGATGTAATCCTAGGGATGAAAATTAGAAAGGAGTCTAGTAGATTCAGTATTAGTCAATCTCATTATGATGAATCAGTTCTTAAGAAATTTAACCAGTTTGATAGTAAACCTGCAAGTACTCCATTTGACCCTTCTTGCAAACTCAAGAAAAACAAAGGCAATGGAGTCTCGCAACTTGAATATTCACGAGTCATAGGAAGTCTGATATATTTAATGAACTGCACAAGACCAGACATTGGCTATGATGTGAGTAGACTTAGTAGGTACACATGTAATCCAGGACATGAACATTGGGATGCACTTTTCAGAGTGTTGAGGTATCTTAAATACACTTTAAACTATCGTTTAAGTTATGAAAGACACCCTGCTGTTCTTGAAGGATACTGTGATGCAAACTGGATAGCAGACTCAGAGGAGTCTAAGTCTACGAGTGGATACGTATTCACTCTAGGCTGTGGATCAGTGTCTTGGAAGAGTTCTAAACAGACCTGTATCGCTCGATCCACTATGGAATCCGAGTTTATTGCGTTAGATAAAGCAGGAGAGGAAGCCGCTTGGCTAAGATGTTTTTTAGAAGACATTCCTCTCTGGCATAGGCCTGTTCCAGCTATATCTATACATTTTGATAGTCAAGCTGCAATAGCTAATGCTAAAAACAACAACTATAACGAAAAATCTATTCATATCAGGAGAAGACACAATTCTCTAAAACGACTAATCTCAACTGGCGTTATTTCTGTTGACTTTGTGAGGTCTAAAAAGAATATCGCGGATCCTTTGACGAAAGGCTTGTCCAAGGAGATAGTTAGTAATGCATCGAAGGGGATGGGGCTTAAGCTCATAAATTAAAACTTGCCTTGAAGGATACTCAACCTTGCTGACTGGAGATCCCAAGATCAAGGTTTTGAATCAGACAAATAATTTGTGGCGGGTAAAAATCAAACACTATCAGAGAATTATTTTCTCTGTCCTTTCCCTATGGTGTAGACGTGATAGTGTGACTGCATGTGAGGATGAATTATAATAAAGTCTTAATGAGTTTTATAGTTTCAATTTAAGATTGAAATGGGGTATAGCAGTTAACACTCTTGATAGAACTCACCTATCTGAATGAGGAAGTGGGTCGCTTCCTATGAGAATTGAGCTGATTCTCTAGAGCATTCTGAGAAAACGGGATATGTCCAGGGCCAAAACGGACACAACGGCGTGAACTTAACAACACTCTTGAGAGATATCTCGCGTAAGGAGCTATTGATGAATTACACCAAACTATGGCAGTTCAAGACATCGCGTTCACTGACCATCAAGTAGTTCTGGTACTTCTCACTAAGCAAAGGTTCAATTCCTTATGGACACCTATTGCTTAAGAGGTATTTCTCGTTTTCCGGTTTTCTGATTTATCGCTTTCTTCATTCATGTGGGGGATTGTTAGAATTAAAAATGGATTATTACTTAAAATGATTTTTGATTATTACTTAAAATGATTTTTGTTACTAAATATATCTTAGTGGGATCAAGGATCACTAGTCCAAACTTGGGGTGGAAAAATAGAGTCATCCATTTTCACTTCTTAGTGAATGAGAAACCTTTGGTTTGTCCCATATTGGGCAAACCAAGGAGGAAGTTTATCCTCTTTACCACAAACGTTCTATATAAGGAAAAAGAACTAGTGGATTGGATATGGACTTAGGAAATGGACTAGTGGGCAAATGCACACATGTGTGGTGCTTCGCACCGAAGCACCGCGGACCGCGGGCTTGCGGAGCTTGCGTGTGCTTTTGCGTGAGCCTTGGTGCGAGTCTTGGTGCGAGTCTTGGTGCGATCCTTGGTGCGACCCTTGGTGTGAGCCTTGGTGTGACCCTTGGCGTGACCCTTGGTGTGAGCTTTGGTGTGACCATTGGCGTGAGCCTTGGTGTGTGCCTTGCGTGTTCCTGCGAGTGCCCATCTGAGATCCAACGGTTTCATCCTTTAATTTTGTACATTAAGTATTTTACCGTTTTGAATTTATAAATTTAAATCAAGTTTAAATAATAAAATCTTTTAATTAAATATTTCAAATTAAATTTGTTTAATTAATTGACTTTTTACCGTTTGATAATCAAGAGTCTTCATATTCTTTAAAAAAAAAAACAAAGTCAGATTTTTTCTTACCCCAATCGCAGCCACTGTCCTGACGACTTTTCACCATCTTCTTGCTTTGTTGTGTGCACTAGATTTATTTTTCTTTATCTTCCTCTACTGTTAAGTTCACAACGGGCCAACGAGTCTTGCTAACTGGGTTGGTATCAGGTGGTTTTATCATCGATTCAATTTTGTCATCTGTAAAGGTATAGCAACATCTTTCTAAGGTGTACCTGACAAATATTGAGTTAAGGACAGTCTGTTGAACAGGCGACTCCACCTCTCTGTGCTTGTGTGTTGTCTGAACTGTGCTGATTTGTTCTAACGATTAATCTCTTTGAAGTTTCTGTTTGGTTTGCTTACTGTTACAGAAAATTTCTTCAACAAAAGATACAATAGGAATTACAAACATAACTAGATTAAACTAGGGTAATTAAAACTGGTAAAAGGAATACAACGATTATAAAGTAAAGATGCAAAGAAAGGTGGATTATTTACCGTCCCATGGAGATGCATAAAGTTACAGAGCTACTTTAGCTAGATTTGTGGTATCAGAACTCAAAATCCTCTATCAGACTTCATTCTTCTTGATTATGTTTTTGTGGTGATGGAGTGTCATTCTTCCGTGTATGAAGTTCTGGAATCCAAAGTGGTGTCGAATTAAAGCATATAAAGTTGATGAATTGGTTGATGTTGTGCCGGAAATAAGTTTAAGCAGTCATCTCCATTAATTCCATCTGCAGTTTATCAATTTTAGAACAAATCTTTATTCGGAGTAAACCATTCTACATCCAGATAAGGGAATGTTATTGTTATTGAACTCTTTTAAATTTCTAGTGTTGCATATGACATTAACAAGCTCTGATTTCATGAACAAGGTTTTGTAAAGTGATCTCAAATTTCCAGAAGAGATGGATATGATTGTAGGTAATGATTGCTTGGGTTATGAAAAAAGCTCCCACATAATATTCTAGACCGATGTCCTAAAAACTCTAAACATTTCATACTGAAATTCAATTTTGAATAGACAAAAACCTGGCAACTTAACTGACAGAAAAGCATCAACAAGTTGCTAACTAAACTTCAAAGCATTTTGAGAAAATAATTTTTTTTATTCATCCTGGTGAGAAAACCACCAAAGATACATTTGATCTAAAACCTTACAGGGAAAAGAAAAATTTTTAGGACGAATTATGAAAAGGGTATTATAAAAACATTACTAGTCCAACGACTGGACAAAGAAAAACAAGAAGAAAATCAAGGCAGAAACTTGAACAAAATAAGACTGGAAACTAGATGCAGGGGCGGAGTAATATATGAGAAAGGTAAAAGCAATCTGTGAGAATTTAGGATCAATTTATATTGGATGGTATGAGCATAGATATAAGATAAATCCAAATATGCTAATTCGCAAGAGAAAGGCTCATAAAAAATATGAATATTTGGAATTGTATCACCTTGGAAGCGGTTTGAGAATCCGGCGAATTAACTGAAAAAGACGACAAATTTGATAGATTGATTCCAGCAAGCATCTAATGATGAAGATCAAAAATATGGTTTTTGTAGATTGAAGAAAAACATTCGATTTAGAGGATATAAGTATCACCACAGAGATCCCAAGAACATACCATCAACAGGAACCCAAAAATACAAAAGAAATCATACCATCGATACAATTGAAGAAGAAAACATGGTCATACCATAGATCTAATAGCTTAATAAATCTATAACATCTCTAAGTCCGGTGGATTGAAGATTAGCTAATAAGAATGGAGGAAATTATGGTGGATTTGATTTAGTTTTTTTTTTTCCTTTCACGATGGAGTTTTTGGTTTTGACATCCGTCTAACCAATTTGTTCGCACCAAAATATTGTTTATATGGTAATAACTTTTAAAAGCACGCATATCAAATAACAAAAAATTCAAAAACTAATTATAAAAAATGATACAATAAACATCGAGAAAATCATATCAAATTTTTATTTAGAGGGTAAAAAGAAGGAACGATGTTAGAAATTACATTTAACCATTTTGGATGTCGTTCTTCTTGAAAAAAATAAAAATAATAATTTATTCAATAACTTATCATATTACAGAGTGCAATCAAAAGAAACCTTCTTCAATCTCCCCAACATTTAAACACAAATCAAGAACTACGAACAAAACTTCAACAAAACTTCATCGGTCGAAAAAATCCTACACAAAAAAAAAATTCGAATCCACAAAAAATGAAGGTGAGAATCGCATTAAAAATTAAAAATTAAAAAACACCGAAATCAGAAAAGTATAGAAATACACGACCTAATAAAAATGTTTCAAACTTAATCCAAGGAATTAACGGCATAACAATAATAAGTTGGATAAAGATTTAGTATATGGCAGTGAGCAGTCTGTCAATAGCCGACAGCATCGTTGTTATAAATTCAATATTACAGTATTCATAATTGAGTTAGATATTTTATTTTGTTCAATAAGTGGCCAAAATATTTGAAAACAATTTTAACTCATAGCTTAACGTCCTTATTTGATGAATCTACAGACAACAATGCGTGAAATAAATCAAATAATTATGCAGTAGTTGAGTGTCCTAGACTCCTAGTATCCGTTCTGCTATCAGATAATGAGTTCTACGTGTCAGATAATATAAATTTAAGTAGTTTTCATATATGTGAAAGCTAATAAAAGAAGAAACGAAATGGACAAAGGTTGGACTCTACACTTTTATTGAAGCTTATTCAACTATAGATCCTAGGAGGAAAAAATATTTGTGCCATGCCTGCCAAACTAAAGGATGGACCGAAAACATATCACCAAGCCATAGAGGGCACGCAACTAAACCCTAGGGGGTGCCTAGCATTTCTCCCGAAGATGCTTTCAAACGGGATGGTGACATGGAATTGAACTTGGCATATTTTAAAGAATATATAGATGTCATAGACATTAACATTGACGTATTTAGCTGAAAATTTGACTATTTATGTTTTTATTTCTGTTTCATATAGGTAAAAAAAAAAATATAGATTACCACGAACACTGACATATTTTACAGAACAAGATTATGTTATTAAGGTTGAGTTTTTTTTTTCTTGTCTTAAAAAGCCAAAAATACATATAAAAAGAAATCACTCAACATGATAAGTTTACAACCCAAAGATAAGATACATCAGAAACTAACTAGAAGTAAGAAAAGCAGAAACAAAAAAGTTTTCAAAGACAGTTCATAACAACATCCAATTACAAATAGTTGTTGCTAGAGAATACCCATGAAAAAATCTTGGTATGAAGAGCCCAGTTGAACATAGTGCATTTGACTGCCATGATATGTTGCTTGTTGTTTCTAGACTTGTTACTGAAACACCTATTGTTTCTTTTCTGCCAGATAATCCACCAAATTGCATAACGTAAAAGAGACCAAATCTTCTGCTTTCTAGTTTTTGTTTTAGAAGATTTCAAATTCCAAGTCGAGGCTTTAACAGATTCAGGTAAAACACAATATATACCAAAACTATTAAAGAAATAGTTAAAGACACATCTAGTAGTCCTACAATGAAACAAATGTGGGAGTTTGTTTCTATATCAAAAGCACTCAGTAGACAAAGTGAAGATTGAACCTTCCCTTCTCTGAAGAGATAATCGCTTGTTGGTGCTCCTTTATAGCAAAGTGTCCATCACAGAAATGATACTTTCAGAGGAATCAAAGACTACCACAATTGTTTACAAGGAAAAGAAAGATAACCATCGTTACCAAAAGAGTCGTAAGCGCCAACAACAGTAAAATCCTTACCGGTAAAAAAAAAACAACCTCAAACTCATCCAGGGGGTAAGATTAGTGTGGAAAATCTAAAAGAACATTTATATAACACAGAAATATCAATCATGAAATATGGCATGTTACATATGGTGTAAAAGAGAAATGAGAGACTATAAGAAGCTTGTTCTGACGTCGGCTACACAACTATAAAGTTTTCCGATCTTTGACATTTGAAGCAAATTATTGATTCTGTTTTTTTAAGCATTATTATTATTTTATTTTATTTGAGAAATGGGCTATATGCCCAAATCTTTTGAATTTCTAGTTTCAATGGACGAGTAAAATGCGAACATGGGTGAAATGGACGGGAAATATTTAAACCTAAAACTGATCAAAATACCCTTTAAACATATCTTTTCGTTCTATTATTACATTACCTAGAAACCATCTACCATATCTCCTATTTTCATCATACTACCACCACCTCTTGTTCCACCATCATCTCCAGAAACATCAAAATACTACCATCTCTCTTTTATCATCTTCAAATCATCAGTGACTACCACCACCTCTCTTTATCCATCATCAACATTCACTACCGCCACCTTCTTTCCCCACCACCAACTACATCAACAGTTGTTTTTTTTCTTCAATAATTAAATTAAAATCTCTCAAATCCATTAAAACTTAGAGAATTAGGGTTTTGTCTTCCATCAATTTCACAAGATGTGCACTTGTAAGTATCCTAACAATAATTTTCTTTTTTATTTTAATATACGAACTCATCAATTTCACATGCGTTGACTGTAACTACCTGAATTCATCATAGTTTAGACCTTGATGTACCTACATACATCTTTGTTTGTTGATAGAAATGTTAAAATATGGATGGAATTTACTAATGTAGGTTAGAAATGTTGTTGGAATGTGATTGAAAATTGATTATGAGATGATGGAATGTTAATTTGTTTTTTTCTTTCATACAAGTTTTTTGTTCCATTTAAACATGGATGAAATCAGTTTCATCCTGTTTTAGATAAAGTTGAATCTGTTTTCATCCATGTTTAAGCTAGGATGAAATCAGTTTCATCCTATTTTAAATTAAGTTGAATTTGAATTTATTTTCATACAAGTTTATTTAAATTAGGATGAAACCATTTTTGTCCTGTTTTAGATTAAGTTGAATTTATTTTCATCTATGTTTAAACTAGGATGAAACTGGTTTTATCTGTTTTAGATTGAGTTGAATTTGTTTTCATCCTTGTTTAAACTAGGATGAAACTGGTTTCGTCTTGTTTAAATTGAATTGAGTATGTTCTCATCCAAATTTAAATTAAGATGAAACATGTTTCGTCCTGTGTTAGATTGATTTGAATTTGTTCATTTAAGTTTAAACTAGTCTAGAGTTGGATAAATCTAAATGAAATATGAATTAAATTGTGATAGGAAACAAAAACAAGAAGAATATTGAAGTAAGAACAAAGTAATAGGCATGTGTGATGTTAATATGGTTGTGAATCAAGGATAAAGAATAGGCATGATGTGAACATGGTTAGTGAATCAATAATGAAGGATAGACATGATGTCAACGTGGTTTGCGAAAGAAATGCAGAAAAGTTGGAGAAAGTTTTACTTGCAGGTCAGTTAGTTTGAAAAGTTTACTTGAATTAGCCTATACATTTATCTTATAAATAATTTCATATCATCTTATATTAGAATATGTATGATGAAATCAGATACATCCTGACGAAAATTTATTTTTATCTGAATATGCAGGATGAAACCAGTTACATCCCGAGGAAAATATATTATTTTTTCAGAATATGCAGGATAAAACCAGTTACATCCTGAATAAAAATATGTTTTTTTGAGTTAGTGCAGGATAAAATCAATTTCATCCAGGTTTAATTCATGATAACTTTTACGGTAGTGGATTTATGTTCTTTCAATACAAAAAATAAACTAGTGAGCATACATGGAGCTTTTAAAGAGTTTCTTATGTTTCATTTTCTGTGTTGTCACTTACTGGTTGATGAGTCTAACACAACAAGCTTTTGTGTTGTAACTTATCGGCAGATCAACCAACAAGCTTTTGTGTTGTAACTTATAGGCAGATCAAGCAACAAGCTTTTGTGTAATATCTATACTTTAAAATGATAAATACTGATACATTGTCATTCATTGCTGAAGGAGTTATTTAGGTTACCATCATGTATCAAAGATAGGTGTTCAGTGTTTTCGTGTAGTGTCAGTTAAAATCGTACTAAAGAAAAGCTAAAATGTTGATTGACTAACAATTGTCAAAGCCAAAAGGTGATGGCAGTGTGAGACTATAAAAATATGAGTCGAAAATGCTAATCGACTAAAGTGATCACCTAAACATAAGCATGTTAGTTATGAAACTTGTTGTCATTATTTATCTTAGTTTACGAAATAGTTGTATCGTATTAACAACTTTGACCGGGAGCGATGCATATTCCATTCGTCAACGATATGTCATTAGCACTGCATAGACATATATAATTAAGAAGATTCTTAATTAATTCAAATGGGGACGTTTTAATCTACTATACAAATATTTAGTTTATTAAAAAATTAAAATTTGGATCTAACGTCCAATTAAGAATATTAGATAAATATCTTTAAAATTCTTGGACATTTGAATAGTATCTAACTTTTAAAAAGCTTTTACACCTCAAAAAAAATAAAGGATTATACAACTAATTAATTGTATATTTTTTTTGAAGCATTATTGATTCAGCTTCAACCAATAAACGACTGTTTTAGAAAATATAGAGCAACGGAATACCAAAAATAAAAATAAAAATGGAAATCTAAGTTTGTTGTTAAAAACTTCTAAATGGGTAATGCCAAATAAAAATCTGTTGTGAATTACAGTTTTATATTTTTAAAAGGCTTACATCTGTGTGTAGCTAAAACTAAAAGAGTTCAACACTTGAACTCCAGGACATGACTTTTATTTACTAGTACAACTTATCTTTAAGTTCTTAACCATATAAATATCTTTGGTTTCAACTTTCCTCATTAATTTGATTATCAGAATTTAAGGAGGCATCTTTCATGGGACCATCCCTAAACTCAAATCATGTAAGAGTTTTTGAGTCAATGGTACCGATTCCTGATGGGGAATGCAATCTATTTCAAAATGATAATGGCATGACGACTAGTGCTATCTACACAGACTTCATGCTTTTCAATTTAATTCATTTATGTAAATCTAATCTGAGATGTCCAATTAAAATCAAAAAAATAAAATGATTTATGTAATTTTCAAAACAAATAATAGCACATCACAGCACAAGATAGCACAACACAAAAATAAAATGATTTATGTAATTATGACTAGTATTATGTTTGGATCCTAAAAAATTTCATATTAAAATTTGGATCCCAGGATCAGAGTTAACCGTCTTGACAATAAAAAACTTATTTATTTTTAAAATTAATTTTTATTTACGTAACACCATTAGTTGCCGTTAACACGTGAATCACACATGTTACTTAAAACGACATCTAACGGCTGAGAATTAAGCTCCAGACACGCGTCAACATTTTCACACGTCTCCTCCTCTCCTTCCCTCCCCTCCACCAGTAAAGATGAACAACATAGAAATAATAACATGAACAAATGATCTTAATCTGCATTACTTCATCTTAAAAATAATTTTTTATCAACAAATGATTAGTTATTGAGAAACAGAATACAATCTTCACAACTTAATCATTAAAAGGTTCAAATCTTTTCTACAAACTAATCTTAATCTAATACAAATAAATTCCACACCAAATTCAAGCTTATTCAATCATTAAAATTAACAAAAAATCACATCAAAAACATGAACCACTATTAAAATCATAGAAATAAACCCCTTTCATAATTGATTTGCATAATTGAAAAGTCAATGTATTGAACAAAAATTAGATTTTACTGGAACCACCACCAAATCAAAAGATTATCCACCACCTACAAAACTCATTACATCTCCCCCACCTTCTTTAAATTCCCTTCCCAAAACTACCTTTAAAATAACCTGGGACCGAAACCCTTAACCCACTCATATAACCTACCACTTTCCTGCAATTAGCAGACAGATAACCCAAAACAAATTTTCTGATTATGAAAACCTAATACATTAGAGTTCGAAAGAGTCTAATAAAGAAGAAAACTAGGTTTTTTTATAATAGCCATAAAGGTTGTTGTATATAATGATAGTTTGTACTAATTTAGTTTTCGAAGATGGAGGTGATGAACGAGAGAAAAAGAGTGAAGTTGGAGTAGTAGGAGAAATGACGTAAGATAAACCCTAAACTTTTTTGGGAATTTTTCTAAATCAATCTCATCCCTCAATTGATGGCATTTTTCCATGGTACACGTAGCTAACAGAAGGTACAATGGCCAGGTTAGTAAATAAATCAAAGTCTAAAATTTATAACTGTCAACGCGGTCAACTATGGTCAACTTACTCAACCGTATTTGCCTTTGCACCCGATTTAATGTGGAGTGTTTCGCGGCTAGAGCTTTTCCAATGTCGGTATTGGCAAACGATCCACCAAAATCTTGCTCGAAGATGGGTTCATTGAAAGATAAATGTTGCCAGAACGGATTAATATCTTGAATTGGTATCACACCGTCTTCTTCGTACTTGGCCATCATATGCCAGCATTGGAGTCCCAAACTTGACATGTTAGGACAAGCACACTTTTCTTCTCCGTGTAAGTTGCCCAACCTATAATGATTAACTTCGTACATTATCTTATCAATTGCGAAATGCGACACCTTATAAGAAATTCCCTCAATCCATGGGTCGTCTTTATAAATGAGGTGTTTTCTACAACGGCTTCTTTAGAAATTGTCCTTAACTCTATCAAGGTCACGGAGAAAATAATCGTGCATGGATTCGAAGACCGTAACAAACCCACCATCACAACTATGAAGCTTCTTCTTTAATCGGTTGTGAGATGACTCCGCAGTACTTGTAGCTTGGTTATTAAAGTGCTTATATTGGTTTGTGAACGCCGCTACAAACTTCTCTTTGTACGGATTCAACCAATGGTCCATTAAATACTTTACAATACTTGGATAATGGATCCAATGCGCAACTAACATATGAGCATTTTCTTCATAAGATTCCTTAGTGTTAGACCATGTCAAAGCTTCCCACTCCCTTTGGAAACTAGCCCATTTTAGTTCCGCCAACCTGTCATCCCCCTCTAAATTTTCTTTGGCCTTTTATTGTTGAGGTACCGGTAATTTCTTAATTCTCTCCATCTCGCTTTTCTTTGTTGGAAGAATAATCGGTTTGCACTTGGTTTGAATATTGTTCCACAAGTGGAACGTGCAAAGAAGATTATGAGCATCCGGGAAGACCCTTGCTATTGCATTCATCAAGGCTTGTTCTTTGTCGGTGATAATCACCTTAGGGGTATATCCTTCCACGTAGAATAATTTAACTTGTTCCAATGCCCATATATAGCTTTCTTCGAGCTCGTCTCTCAAGAAGCAAAAGGAAACACTAATTAGTTTTGTACGTGTAATCCATTAAAAACGCTTGATGGGAGAACAGTGCCAACTTTATAAACTCGGGATGAGCCAATAAAATATATTTTATTTGTTTATCCTCATCTTCTTCATGGACATACAGTAGTTGTGTTTCTCCTCCAAGTACATTAGTTGTTGAATTTGGTCCCTTTCTTGCCACTTCTCACTTTTCAACTTGGCTTTTTCGTTGTAGATCATCTCCAAAGTAGAAATATTTTTTGGGTTTATTTGCTTCAAGTGTTTGAGGGTATCAATGGGTTTCATACGCTTTTCGGTCATGGAACTTACGATGACCTTTTCTTCCACGGTGAGCCGTGTCGTATAAGGATGTATTAACAAACTCTCCAGTGGTAGGTGGTTGTGACGACCGCATGCATACAACTTTAGATAAAAACTACTTCTTTTCGTTGTTGGTCTCAAATTGAAGCTTGAAAGAGGATCCCCTCTTCTTAATGAAAATAGTATTCTTCTTCTTCGTCTTTCCTTCATACACTGTACCCTTCTTTGCATGACTTGTATGGATTCCACTACACTCGTAAACCATTTGGAAGCTGCGTTCATTCACTTGATTCTTACAAACAATCACATACATGATGAGTTTGCCATGTTCTCTAGCTCATTGCTTTGCATCAGCTTTTTTTTCCCATGTATACATGGTCCAAAAACACAAAGTTAATTGTCCAAAGGAATTAACAACTTATTTATAACCTACCAAGTCGTTCAAATAGTGATGCGTAGTATCTTCAGTTAGAATATCATTTGGAGGAGGCTGAGCATACATTGAATGAGGTACAAGCACGTGCTGAACCAAAAATATCAAAGCATTAGTCAACAAAACACATAGAAAGAGTAATTTACGGTTAGGTTAAGAGCATCGAACTCAACCTTATGACAAATTACAGTTGGGTTTTAACCCCAAAACCAACCGTAAAAAAGAAAAGAAATATACAAATTCAATTACGGTTGGGAATAAAAATCGAACCCAACCGTAAAAAAATTTACGTTTTGAAATTGTTGGCCGAACCCAACCGTAACTTGTGCAATAAATACTCATGCACATAATGAGTTACGGTTGGGTTCGATGCTAAAAACTCAACCGTAAAACTGTTACGATTGGGTTTTTCTCCATTAAAGTCCAGTTACGGTTAGGTTAGAGATGAACATCTAACCGTAAATATGTCTTACGGTTTGGTTCGAGATGAAAACCCAACCGTAAATTAGCCTAAATCACAAAAAAAATATTCTTTTTTTACATACTTTGATCAATTTTGAGCAATAAAAAGGCTAACAATTTAAGTTAGAGGTATACATGACTATTCTCGGCCATTGAATCTTCACTTTGACGACTAGTTTCTCCATTTGGTTGAGATTCCATCATCACTTCGAGTAAAAACCTCTATATCATCCAAGAGATCATCCATAGTTGGGTCTCCATCAATGGGTACGTAAAATTTGGTTTGGTTATCATACAAGGATTCATCCACCTTAAATTTCTCACTAGAATCAAAATCTAGGGTTTTTCAAAAATGTCCAAAAAGTTCTCTCTTTTTTCTTCTACTTTTTCTTCCCAACAAAACAAAACATATAAAATCTGATTTGATTTGATTAAGTATAACATTATTTAGATTAATTATTATTAGTCTAATATATTAACTAATTAGATTAAGTATTATTAACTAAATATGGATAATTTAGCCATTATAAAAATATAATTGATAGAGGGTTTTTGAAATTCATATCAATGATCCTATTTTGTTTTTACATGAAAAACCCCTCTATGAATCCATGAAGCTGTAGTTTTTATCAAAAAAAATAAAAAATTGTGGTATTTTAGTGGTATCTGCTCTAACAAAGAAAGCTTACATAGGGGGCTGCCAAGTTGATAGAGGGGATTCCCATGTGAAGACAAAATAGGGACATTAGGTAGGAATTTCAAAAACCCCTTATCCATGATATTTTCATAATGGCTAAACTACCTGTGATTAGTTAATATTAGTAAAACTAATTAGCTAATAGATTAGGCTAATAATAATTAATCTAAAATAAACTTATACTTAATCAAATCAAATCAATTTTTTTTTTTTTTTGTTTGGTGGGAAGAAAAAGTAGAAGAAATGAAAGAGATTTTTTTAGGGTTACTTTAAAAACCCTAGATTTTGATTCGCTCAACCAGAGTAGTCAGGTATATCTCTAACTTAAACTCTTGGTCTTTTTATGGCTCAAATTTGATAAAATTACGTAAAAAGTTATGTTTTTTTGTGATTCAGGGAATTTTACGGTTGGGTTTTCATGTCGAACCCAACTGTAAACGCCATTTACGGTTCGGTGTTCATCCTAACCAAACCGTAACCGTAATTTCATGGCGGAAAACCAAATCGTAACAGTTTTACGGTTGGGTTTTCAGCATCATACCCAACCGTAACTAACAATTACGGTTAGGTGTTCATCCTAATCTCACTGTAACCGTATATTCATGGAACAATCAATTGTAACAGTTTTATGGTTGGGTTTTAGCATAGGACCCAACCGTAACTAATCATCAACAAAAAAATTGAACTAACCAGGATAATTTACGGTTGGGAATTGACAATCGAACCCAAGCGAAAATAATCTTTAAAACAAAAAATTTGACATATGAAGAATAATTTACGGTTGGCAATTAGAATCAAACCAACCGTAAGAAAAAAAAAATTCTTTGAGTGCAAAATAGTTTATTTTTGGGTTCAGAATCGAACCCAACCGTAAAATTTCATCTTCATCTCCTTCCTTATTATTTACGGTTGGGTATTTTAATAACCCAAACGTAAAATTCAAAAGAAACCAGTTATGGTTGGGTTCAATTCGAACCCAACCGTAAGTTCTTGAGAATATATATTTACGGTTGGGTTTTCCAATCGAACCCAACCGTAAATGTTTCTGGAAACCTAATTTTTTTACAACTCGATCAATCAAACAAGAAAATCAATCACTTTAGGGTTCTAAAAATAACATGGGTTTTGTCATCACTACTACTATCTTCTACACCTTTAGTAGGATTCTTCATCACGAACTTTAGAGTTTAATCGACGACGAATTTTTCGAATCGCCAATTAATTGACTAGGAATTTCGATGGAGAAATTCGGTTGAAATGGAGAAGGAGGAGATATGGAGGGAGAGGAAAATGTTTTGAATTGAAATAAAAATTGTAAGATTTTGTTTTGTTTAGGTTTTAATAGATTGAAGGGCAAATTAGACTTTTTCATAGATAAAAAGGTAATATGGACATTTATCATAGCCCATAAGATACCCTTAACGAATTATTTAGCCACCCCGAATCCATAGAAAGCCCCTCTATCACATGGAAAACCCTATGTAAGCTTTCCTAAAAAAAAAAGTGCTAGAACTAGAATTATTTGGCCATAGTTTTTTTTATTAGGCCATAGTTAGCTCCAACAGCTGAGGTAACATATGTTGGGAGTGAACTTCAGAGTTACCCTGGGCCCCTTGTCTTAGAAATGGATTTACCATTCAGAGTTTCAGAAGAGGCTAAAGCAGTAGTCTCCCAAGCGGTTCAGCTCTGAGAACTAATCCTGCCATGATTATCCCGTACAGTTTCTCCTCCCCTCTGCTAGGCCTGGCAGCGACAGAACTGGGGGTAGCTGGGAGTGCTCGAGCCACCCCCAAAATTCAAAAACCTACTCAGGTATCTCCAGACGTGTTTCGTCGACAAGTTGACGCAAGATTTTGGTTGCAGCTGATCGTGGGAGAGTAGATTGAGTTCGATAAAGTATTCAGCTATGTGTTTGTGGGTCGATGAGATCAGCCACTATACTATAGTGTATGAAATTGGGGGTATTAAGAGACTAGGATTTATTGTACATCAAGTATTTGACAAATGCTTCCAGTGAAGAAGAGATGTGTTGCGTTTTTTCTGTGGTTCTGTTAACTTCACTCTGCAGAGCAAAGCAGAATCATTGAATTCCAATGGAGTTTGATAGATATTTAATTAGTATCTGGGATAAATGTATTGGTCTATGTGGTTTGGTGGTCGGGGTTTTCAAATTTTAAATGAACCCCAATTCTAATTCATTAGTAACTAGAGTTCCTGAGTTCTTCAAGAGCTTTTTCTCCTCTCAAAACTTTTGTAAAATGGTAAGCAGCATATCTTTTATTTAAGAAACAATTGATCTTATTCTTATTCTTTGCTGATATTGGTAAACAAGAAATGAAGCACGAATAATAGTTGAGGACCAATTTTTGTTTTTCATTTTATCAAATACTCATATTATAGTCTATAGATTAGAGATATTTTGTAAAATTGTGAGCTGATTTTTTTATTGTTCCAAACACCTTGACCGTTAGTTTACTAACGTTGACTGTTCATACATTCTTTGGTCCTTTTCCATCTTCTTCCATTTCTTTTTTGCTGTGGGTTCAGTGACCGGCATTATTAATGGCTATTAATGGAGTTAAAAAGTTCTCAAGTGCGGATTATTAATGGGCTCATCATTGAGAAGTAATTCTCAATTAAGAATGCTCTTGGTTGGGACACAAAGCAGATCGATGATTGTCATTGAAGAGTCTGCTTAACAAAAAAAAATTAGCTTCTCATTGGTTGTGATGAAGATCCAGGATTTGGTTTGAGAAATCAGAAATGTGGTTACATAATTGAAGAAGAGATTGAAATTCATCAAAAACCAAATCAATTTGTGACTTCTCCCTGAAAAAATACCGTGAATGTAAATTATGATTGTGTATGTGTGTCCGCTGTGAGTACCAAAAAGTTGCTCTGACACGTGGCAACAAAGTGCGGAGCACAAGATGTCCCGATGCATGGATCGAAATGCTGTTGGATCGTACCAGAGATCGTACCAGGGATCGAACCAAGGATCGAACCATGGATCGAATAAGTCCCGTAGGATAAGAAGATTAGATCGACAAGTGGACGGATAGGGAGAAGCCACATGGAAATATCTGGAAGAGATTGGGTCGACACGTGGGACGATTAGAGGACGCCACGTAATAGAATTGGATGACTCATCGATCCAAGCTGGATGACTCATCGATCCAAGCTGGATGGATTTTCCTTTAAAAGAGAAGGAGAGAAAACAGAAGGGGGGATAAAACTCTTTTCTCTCTGAAACTGGATTTCACTGTAAACATGATAGCTTTAATGGAGTTTTCTGTATTTGTAACCTAGATTGATCAATAAAAACCCTCAATTTCGCTACCCGTGGATGTAGGCTATTCAAAGCCGAACCACGTTAACTGATTGTGTTCAATTTCTCTTCTTTTTGATCTTCTTTTTGATGATTGAAGTAGTTGATTTTGGTTGTTTTGGGTTGAAGAAAATTTTGGCCCAAACATCCGCCATAAGAAATGAGGCGTTAATGCATTGAAGTATTGCTAGCCATTAATTATTAAAAGAAGGTGTTTGAATATGCAGTTAGGGTGTCCGACGAAATGCCCTGTATACCCGGTTAAACTTAACTGGGTAATGATACGATGTCATTTAACTTTTCATATGGGCAGTTTAGTAAACAAATCAGACGGTCAAAGTTAGTCTTCCTCCCTAGTACATCAATGACATGTTTTACGACCCGTACCCTAATTAAATACTAAATTTACGACCTTTTACAAAATATCTCTATAGAATACTTAACTTTTACAAATATCTCTATAGAATACTTAACTTTTACAAATATCTCTATAGAATACTTAACTTCATTTGTGTAAGTTGTGTTATACATGTATCATTTATCTATTCCCTGAAGCAAATATGAAGGGTTGAAAGAATCTAAGCTTATGAGTTGAGTTTTAATACCCATCTTAATTTTTCTCTAATTGTTATTGATGAAAAACCTGTCTAGTATTTGCTGATGAAACGTAGTGAATGAACTTGCTTTGTTATATGAGAATTGCAGCAATGCTTTTAGTAAAAAAATGAGATTGTTGTTTTAGCTTTTCATTAAAGAAAAAAAACCATGTTAGGAATGACCAATGATGTAACTCTGTATGGTGTTTCCTACAAAAAAAAAAAAAAAAAAAAAAAAGAAGATCTTCGCTTACTTTGTCTGAGAGTGACAAATCTTGCTTTAGAGACAAATAGATAACAGTTTCTTTCTTTATTTTCCAGTTGTAGCTTGTTTTGTGGTGCAAGAATGTATTCTTTACTTTTTCTCTTAAGCAAGTAAAATAGTTGAGAGAATCTAAGTTTATGACTTGGGCTTTAGATTTCGTAGTTTAGAACCCACATCTTAGTCTCTAATTGCTATTGCTGAATACCTCTGTTAGACTGTTAGTGAAGGAACTTGCTTTGTTACATGAGAATTGCAACACCCTTTTAGTTTGTAAGTCACATGCACTCTAATCATAGTCTAGGACTGCTTTCAGTTGTAGTTTAATTGTTAGTTTTTGCTTGAAAGAAAGTTCTGGGTGAGCTAGTTTATTATATACTATATGAAGTTCCAATTTGATGGAGCTTTTGAATACATTAGATAGTAGTGAACTTATTTGAGATTGACGTATGAATCTTAGTTACAATACTTTCTTAAAGTGGCAAAAGGGGTTCATGTTTTGCAGAAAGTCCCGGTGGAGTTCATGGATCAACTAACATTCCTGGAATATTTTCTCTACACGGTCCCAGTGGAAAAGCTTGGCGAGTGAGTTTACTTGCGATGGATGATGGTTGCTACTTTGAAGAAGTGGAAGACTTTGTGATTGATAACTACATCAGCAATGGAGATTTCTGTGTTTTCAAATATGTGGAGAAATTAAGTTTCTGCGTGCAAATATTTGACTGAAATGGATGTGAAAAAGAATCTGCACTTGAATCCAATTGCAGTCAAGCATCTACAACTAATTGTTCAGCAAGGCGCCAGAGGTAAACGAAAATGAAGAATCAAGGTAATTTTCCAACATTTGAATGGTCAATTTTTGCTAGTTGTGTATCTTCTTTAATTTTTGCTAGTAGTACATTCCACATGAAGTTTCCACTTGTAAAAAAGAGTATTTCCTCACAGACTTTTTGAGCACCCCTGTGATGTGACCTTCCTGTTTGAGATCCATGTAAGTCCAATAGTCTTTATAGGAAGTACTGCCCAAATGAGCATAGCCTGTGGACAGTGCAGTAGCAAGTAGTTGATTGTTCCAAGTTCTTCCTTACATATATAACACCTGTTAAATTGTCTCGTAGTATGGAACCATGCTGTATGAACCATGTGCAGAAGCATACTTTTGTATGCACGTTCTAATTGAACACCACATCCTTAGGGAAATCACCTAAATCATCGCCCTCTTTGATGTTCGTGTAACACGATCTCACTATGAATATCCCATTTGTGATTACCATGAAGCCCTCTAGACACTGTGGTTCCTCCAGTTTTGTATCATGCGACAAATACCTTCCATTACAAATGTGAATTAGAACGGTGTGGAGTCCACTCTGTACACACCAACATTTTGATGGGTTTTTTGGTCTCATGTGAATGGCTAGTTCACTAGCTCTACATACCCTTGTTATATTTTAACGTATCATTCTTAAATGTATTGGGTTTTACTGGTCTGATTTGATTCAGATAACATTCTCTCAATAACTGGGGCTAGACATGATATGAATTGGGGTTTTTGTATTGAATTAAAAATGTATCAGCGGTATTGAATAGCCAAAATGATGTTTGAACTAACAAAAGAGAGACGAAGAAAGACCTAAAGCGGAAAGGTGTCACGCCCTCTATGTGTGGTGGTCTCACGACATGTTTAGGATCTCATAAGTTGTTTGCATCTTTGGATAGCTTAGCTGATTCTGCTTTCTAAGTAGACGGTTTGATGTAGGTGCTTGCTGTTTTTCTTTTTTCTTCATAATGAGACTGAATTCTTCTTACAGATATGAACTTAAGAAACATCAATACCAATGTATTTTTAGATTACAGTTGGATAAATAGATTATTTGTATGTTGGATACGCTGTTTTTTTGTCTGCTAACAAGTTTGGATCTGGTAGAAATTAATTTAGAAGTTGTGGACATGAGAATTGAGATATTTGTGTGATAATTTCTCTCACATTTATTGGTTAGTTGATATGGATATGGTTACATTTATCGGCTTTTGCTTTACTGGGTCCTTTAAGCCATTATTATTTTTCTAATATAAATTAATCTCATCATTCTTATACAAATATGTCTTTCTGGATAAATTCTACCTGAATCGTTGATATTTTACTGTTTAGAGAAAGTCTAACATTAGAGTTAACACACTTGATGTTGAAAGGAACTTAATCACTGGAAAGTGTGTTCATGAATATGATGTTAAACTTTATCCACTAAGCCGATGTTGATGCTTCTGATAGATCCATTCATCCATCTAGTGTACTTCTTATCCTTCTTAAACAGATCAATTTGGAAAAGCAGCGAAATTTTACATATTATTGCACTTGTATCAAACCTGTTTAGTGTACAAACTGCTGCAGTAATAGAAAGCCTGTGGAAGTAAAAAACCAACCAACTTTGTGTTGCGTTAAGTAGCTTGAAACTTTTATATGGGTCAAATTTGCTACATGGTTAAAATTGATTTCTTTCTTTCTTAGTACTGCTATATGTTAAGCGTAGATCAATATCTAGTTGTGACTATATAAAATTCGTACACAGCTAGGATATTGAACTCCATGCGCATAAGAAAAAAGCCGCGACCTTTTAGAAGTTTCTGAATTTACCAAGTAATCTAGTGAATCGTGTGCGCTTTACAATTTCCGAATTTTTAATATGCCCCAATTAAGCAATTTTATTTTCTTAATCTTCAATGATAGATGCAAGTATATCCCATGTTGTCTGCTTCTTTATCTTCCGCTATAAGAGCAATAATTTAGTTTCTTATTTGTTTATATGCTTGTAGATAGAATTTATAATTGTTTGATGGATCTTGTTCTCTGTTTTTTCTTTAAATGTTCACTGTGTGTTCATAAATATGTCCGACCTTATTTAGATATTTTAAATGTAGATATGGGTTCATTATGGTCAATATTTGCATTAACATAATGCAAGTGGGTTTCTCCTTGTTATTTAATAATTATATTTTGGCAAAATTGTACATGTTTTTGTTGATATGCCTTGAATCAGTCGTTGGCCGGAATACTAAGGGGAGTCCGAGGGGTTCTGCCCCTCGGCGGTGGTCTCGCTAACCGGTCAGTAAGTTAGGGGTCCAGGGGGCAACGCCCCCGGCGGGGGTTAGGGGGGCAGTGCCCCCCGCCTAAACGGTATACGTAATGTATTATCACTGGATTTGTTTCCGTTTTCTAGTCGAATTAGGGTTTATTTCTTTGCCCTATATATATACATACGTTGTACCTAGAATATGTGTATCTTAGTATTATGCTCTATAATAAAACTCTACTTTCTTTGTTGTGGATGTAGCTAACGTAACTGTTAGTGAACCACGTAAATCTCTGTGTCTCGATCTCTATTATTGTTCTTGTTTGATCTCTCGTTACAACAACTTTTCTAGTTAAAAGTATATGATTCTACATGCTTTCTTAGTATAAGCAAAAGAGATTAAGGATTGATTCTAGATTATGATGACACTCTGATTGTTATAAGTACTATTCTTATCTGATTTAGTGAAAGAAACAAAACACTTAGAACTTAGAAGATAGATTATTTATAAACATAGACAACAAAAAGAAACACATAAATTATAGATATCTTGATTACTAATTACTGAAGACCATAGATAGTAGGATCTGCAGAGTAGCAACCCAAGATCCTGACATAAACAGGTAACTTAGAAAGTTCAGCTATGGCATCCTTAACTTTTTGATCATCTATGGAACCTTCAAAATCAACATAGTGAACACAAGGGTATTCCTTAACAGATCCTCCTCCTTCATGAGCATCCAGAACTTTAACCGGACCATTATTATTCAATGAAGAATTCACTTCTAGTTTTGTTAGACTGATATTCCGAGACGAGAAAGTGGACAGAACTTTGAGGAGTACATCCAGAGTACCACTATGATGAGCTACAACCATACTTGTTTTAACTCTAACTTTTCTCTTCTTTGCAATCTTTGGGCTATTTTTTGATAAAATCAGGAAACGAGTAACGTTCCATGATTCATCTTGTAACCCATGAGCTAAAATATCTAAACCATATAATGCAGCAGCTCGAGTACTAGCAATGGCTGCAGTATCAAGCATTCTGTTAGACAAAAGAAGCTCGACTGCACCAGCCGTATCGTCAACAGCTTCATGATCAAGTCCTAACTCAGCCAAACTCCTGCCACAGTGAGCTAAAGCCATTGGATGACTAATCACTTTCTTCAGTTCACTTTTTGTAACACCAGGCATTGCTAATAAGCAGTACTGAACAAAAAGGTTAATTTCTTGCACAATGCATAAATCTCGCTGTAGTAGCAAGTCATAGTTTCTAACTGCAGTTCCTTCCATGGTACTTTCAACAGGAAGTATAGCAAGATCAGCTCTCCCAGTTTCAATTGCAGAGATCACATTAGTAACTGCCCTGCAAGGTATTGTAACTGATTCAGGACAAGCTGTTTTCGCTGCAAATTCACTGTAAGCACCAGGAGCTCCTTGGTATGCTACTCTGAGTTTTCTTGAATTTTGTTCCTTCTGCACTGATCCGTTTAGCGAATTTAGTATTTTCGGATAATTTCCTCGGTGGTTCACAGTCCTGAAAGCTGGTATTGATGATGGAACTTGAAAATGGGTTCTTTTTGTTGCTGACATCATCGGATTAAGCATCTCAGCCATGAGAATCTCAGAAGAAAAAGAAGTAAGTAGAAATTTTAATTTAGAGAGGTAGAGAGAGAAGAATAAGCAAAGGGTGCGTGAATTATTGATCAGGCAGTGTGGGTTTTATAAGCGAAGATGACATGAGCAATTGAGACAAGTCACAAGTGAGTACTATTGTAAAGTTTCTTTCAAATTTTTACCATGTATTCAATATCGAGATAGACGTGGTAAATTTCGTGATGCAATGGTTAACAGTTTTCTTATCTCAAAATTACCCATCTTACTACTTTGAGTTGGTTGCACACAGCCTTTAACAAAACAGTCTCAAGGTCAAGGTCAAGGTCAAGGTAATTTCTGTCCAACAGGACAGCTACCAACAGTGACCATCAACGAACGAAAAAAAAAATGTTATCAGTTGCAATACCTTGATACCAAGGAAAATTTTGATCCCAATATCTCCGATGATGACGGGTGAAATCACCGGAGAAAGAGTGCATAAATGTTGAGGCAAAGGTCAAGATCCCGATATAATTATGATAGTGGTACATGATGAATAAACAGGCTACTGATGTATAGAAATCAGTTATGCATTTAGACCGTGATTTCCGGATGAACGAAATGTGAGAAAGTTTAAGTTTTCTCCCTTATAATCTTTCTTGCGAGGTGGTGTCAAATTGACTGTGAAAACTATGCGCACAGTGTTGTCGGTTTTTTACGGCGAGCGGTTTTTCTGGGGGGATTTAATCACTTTTGTTTTGATATTTTGACGGAATCTTTTGTACAAAAGAGTTGTCCATGAGGGGCCATATGTGGTTAAAGAGGAACCGATCCTTACGAGATACGGGCCTACCTCTATGTCTAAAGTGGCCTAAATCTTTTATGATATTTTATAATATGATGGTCCATACTAGGGCTGCATATCGGGTTAGGTGGATCGGGTTTGGGCCTATCCGTACCCAATCCGTCGTATGACGGGTCGAATCTGATCCGTAATTTTGGTGGGTCGGGTGTAGGTGGGTGCGGGTCACCCTCCCAGATTCAATGTAAAAAAATTACATTGCTGTTTTTTTGATCCTCACACGCGTCACCTGATAAACAATTTTAACCAACATTCGATCATCTTAAAATCTAAGTCCCAACATTCAAAATTATACAATAAAATTAAAGTTTTAATATTCTTAGATTGCAACCGAAATCGAAATCATCTAAGTTCAAGAACTGCAATTCTACGACATTTCCCAACTAGCAACAAGGTCATCTTAGTAGCAAGGTTACCAAATAGCTCTGCAACAAAAGAAGTGAACAATTAGAATGAAAGAAATCAGAAATACCAATAGTAAAAATAGTATAAAATAATACCATAAAGCCAGCATTGTGACTATACAATATGTATGAGTCAGTAATACGCATATAAGTTGTTCAATATCAGCTGCTCTAGTCTTCCATAGTTTTATACTTCTGTTCATACTTTGTGTGTGTGTGAGGATTAACAGATTCAACTAGCAGTCCTCCAAAAAAGTTAACACAACTGCTTCCTTTATATCATAGATTTGATATTTGACTGGTTGTTAGAGACTAACAGATCAATAAAACAATGGCATAATTTTAGTACCTTATTTGCCTCTAGATTGTGACATTTTGATAATCTATATGGATGGACAGAATCTGACTAATCAGGTAAAAGAAAAGTTGGTTCATGTAAAAGTTGGTTCATGTATAGATTATAATCATGTCATCGCAGATTCGTAAACTATGAAAAAAAAATTCTTCTATATAAACTGAGATTAAAGAACAAATATAAACCCAATACATCAAATGAAAAAAAGGAAACAAATTTTACTACAAATAAATCAATACCCAAATCCAAAAAAAAAAACAGATCTTTGATTGAATCATGAGATGAAATTACAATCAAAGTATCAAACAATCAGATTCAAATCAAAGAACATAAACCCTAAGAATCAGATTAAAATAAAAGAACATAAATCTTAACAGTCATCTCTGATTGAATCAAAAGATGAAATTATCTTATAGACTTACAGTGTTTCCTTGATGGTGGTGATTTAACGGTGGTACTGGTGGTGATTTGAATTTTGAAGATTGACTCTGAATTCTGAATTGAAGAGTGAAGAAGAGAAACTGAGAGTGAGAACTGAGAACCTAGAAGAGAAACCGAGAAAGTAGAGTCGATTAGGTATTTAGGTTTATTTAGGTTTTACTTTTTCTAAGGGATTGAACGGTTGGGATCATGACTGGGAAGTAATCCAAGGGTAAAAAAGGAATAGGGAATTTTAGGCGGGTGGACGGGTGAGGTCGGATTGGAGAAAATGTCACCCGCACCCGACCGCCAAAAAACGGGTAAAGAAAATTATCACTCGCACCCGACCCGTTTCTCGACGGGTCCGGTACGGATCGAGTCAAAACTGATAAGTGCGGGTCGGGTATGTGCAACCCTAGTCCATACTTGTTTTCTGTTTGAAGATTAATCTAATTTATGGCACCAGTCCTACTACTCCAATTAGTTGTAGGTGATAAAAACATAACGTTATATAGGTCTGTTTAACTTTTAACGACAAACAAGGGGACCAAATTATTTTTGCAAGTGTAATATAGCTATAACTGATTGGAGAACCGTGACATATACCCATGAGAGATTCTTTTAATGGTAATGGTACAGTACTAAGAGGTTGGCAGTTGGCTAACTCAATCAACCACTACTTTTTATCGTTGCTTTTTTTTTCGCCTTTGTATTGGGCTTCGGCAATCCAGCTCTCTTGCTAATGCGACGTGATCATATTTGTGTAGTTCTTCGGCCGCGCAAGCTTGAGCCAGGGAAACGAAAGCGTTTTGGAAGTGGTCATTAAGACTTGAGGATCCTATAACGTCTTACAATCATAAAAATAACAATAAAATTGGATCAAACGTGTGGGTTTACTTCATTTTTATTTCGTAGATTTCGTTTTAAAGTTGTCTAGTTACATGCAGCTTATAACAGCAGCTATTTTATATATAAAAAAATAAAAATAAATCAGCAGCCAGATTCATAACTTAAAAATCAGTTTTATTCTGTTTTTGACCAATTTAATATTATTGTTGCTGTTTTTCTCAAGAAAAATTATATGTTAAGGAAAATTGTAATATCCTTTGTCCTTCAGAAACATCTGGTGCTCACACTTGTATGCAGTTTTAAAATTTGTAGTCTTTTTTTATCGACGAATCTTAGATAATGACTGATTTCAAATATGAGAGAAACACCTTATTTGTTGGGATTTGATTCGTGATCTGAACTTGATTCGGTCGAAATTATATTTGAAATCGTCTATTTTTTTATTTTTCTCATATTTAATTCGAGGTCTAATTCGGTTCATATATCTGATTAGAGGTTAATTGAGTCAGATATCATTTTATACCTGATTTGTTAGGTACATATCTGACTGGATTAAAAATAATAATTATAACTCTACTATTTAATAGTTTTTTAATCATACTTCTAATGTAATGAGTCATATCCAGACAAATCAATCGAGTCTGAAAAAAAAAAAACCTAAAAAATGCTGCCATCCGAGACATGCCGAATAATTAGTTGACTGATGAAGTTAATAGTACATATTCAAAAATAAATAAATAAATGAATGTTCAACAACAGTTTCGCAATATGATAACTTGTGACCATATTTGTTGAGAAGGATAAGGGACATGGCTCTATCAGAAGCTGCAAGTTGGGTCTAGTGTATAATGTTCCATAATACAATGAGGAAAACTAGTTATTTATACAGTGATTGAATTCCTCTTGACATCAAGTAAGTTGAACATAGACTTTCTTAATACGGACAAAGAATTAAGAAGATCTTATTCGGAAAGAAAGACATATGGATATTTTGGATAAATGATATTGGCTTGAGGCCCAGTACATCAAAGCCAATAAATGCAATCATATCTATATTTTTCTATCTCCTTCATATATTAACAAGTCAGAGAGACTTCATTACATAAAGTGCCTCATGTTTATATTACCACTTCAATTTCAGTTCAACTATGTGCTTTCAACTGTCACTCTAACCACCAGAACTTCACACCACCTTTCAAAAAATTTCCACGAGGAATTTGCGGTCGTCAACAAGCTAAGTGCCCAAAATTAGCTTCAGGAATACTTGAAATATCCTCATACCTTCTCTTTAAGTATGCAGGAAAAAAAAGAAGACGAAGAAGAAGGTAGAGCTGAAGGTTTAACAATTTGTTCAAATTGGTTAACAATCAAAATGTTTTTGTATCATCTACGTATAAGACAATACATAAATGTTTGTTCGTACAAAGTTTCAGATAGATAATCACAAGACTATTAAGTGTAGGAACTAAGAAGATTAACTGATAACCTTAAATGAAATTGTGACCGGAAACATCCCTGGTTTCGGTTAAACGAAAAAGAAAAAAATGCTTGTAGAAATTTCACCCCAACATTGTTCGCGTCCAACAGCTTCTTAATATCTTGGGCCAGATGGTTTTAGTGTGAAAATTTTCCAGCACCAATGGCCCATTAGAGTTCAAGACATATTCACATGCTGCAACGTTTTTTCCAATCACATAATATCCTAAAGGAGACCAACACAACTTTCTTAACTCTCATCTCATCCCTAAGATTGACATCCCTGAGCCCCAATGATTTTAGACCTATCAGCTTACGCAGTACATAGATCCTAGCTAATAGATTTAGGACAATTATCTCCAGAATCAACTTCCTTTTTTCAGTCAGTATTTATACCCTCTAGAAGAATAACAGACATCATGTTCATGGCTCAGGAAGTTATCCACACCATGAAAATATCCAAAGCTAAGGAATTGTTTAGTTTGTTTTTGCTAGGAATGCTTAATTGGTTTGTCTTTGCAGCAAAACCCTTTCCACCTGGCATCTATCCTACTTCAGTTAAGCTGGACTGGAAACCTAGACGTTGGCAACAGGATTAAAGAGATTGGACTGTCTTTACTATTTAGTGCCTTAATTGCCTGATACATATGGACGGAAAGGTGTGAAGGACTCTTCAGAGGGATTCAACCAAACCCTTGCATGGTGAGCGTATGAGTTCTTTGCTAATTGGAAACTCGTAATAATATTTTCAGCACCTAACTACCTCAGTGAGTTTGACAATGCAGGTGCCAGGACGAGTCTAGATGAGACCCTAACATGCTCTTTCCAAGTACAAAAGCCTGCTGAAAAGAAGATTAAATTTTAACTTGGGAAACACCACTCACTACAACCAACCCCGATACACCTCCTATAATTTTTTTGGTTGTCCGAATTTATAAACAAAGCAAAAAAAAAAAAAAAAAAACAACAAAGCAAAGGGCATCTCAAGAGAGGCACCCCAAAGAAAACAAAATTACTGAAAATGATAATAAAGCTTATTTGGCCACTCAACAGAAATGAGAAAGCCAGGGCTCCCTATGTAACTTTCTTTGGAATCTATTTGAAGCATATAACCTCTTTTAGCCATCTCGGCAGCTGCAAATTTGATATCTCTGTACACATGCTCAAAGCTAATGCGCATATACCTAGCCTTAGACGCTAACCATCTCTGTCGTACCATCCATGTGACTGAATTAGCCTTGAAAGCCTGTACAACACTTTGAGAGACTGATCTAACTCTGATATACACGGATCCCCACTGCTCTGCCCGTTCCAAACCATAAACAACCGCTTCAATTTCTGCCAGTCCAATACTTAGCGCTCTAATAACTTCGCAAATATCATTCCTTGCCACAATACCCGAGCCTGCAGAGCCAGGATTCCCCATTGAGATACCATCACAACATATCAATATCTCATCCAATTCAGGGGGCCTCCAAAGGCATTCTTTAGGTGTTGATATGCCTTGAATCAGTCGTTGGCCGGAATACTACGGGGAGTCCGGAATACTGGGATTGTTTTCCGTTTTCTAATCGAATTAGGGTTTATTTTTTTTCCCTATATATAAACATACGTTGTGCCTAGAATATATGGGTATCTCAGTATTCTGCTCTATAATAAAACTCTGCTTTCTCTGTTGTGGATGTAGCTAACGTAACAGTTAGTGAACCACGTAAATCTCTGTGTCTCGATCTCTATTATTGTTCTCGTTCGATCTCTCGTTACAACATTAGGGATAACATGCTTCACACTTCTATGTGCCACCCTGACAAGTATTGAACATATGGCCTGTCATTCTCTTTGAATTCTCATGAATCCGCTGGTATACCTTCATCTTAAATTGAGTCCAATTCCGCTTGACATCTTCAAAGACCATCTTGTTACGCAAAAACCAAAGATCCACTTTAATGGCTAAGTTAGCTACTAGCCACGGATCTTTAACCATTCTACTTTTCCCTTTAGCAGCCTTATATGAATCTAGCAAATCAAGCTTTGGATTCAGCTCAAAAATAGATGCAATCCAAGTCCAACATCTCTGCGAAAATAAACAGTCCTGCAAAATATGTTGCAACGATTCAGACTCCATCTTGCACAACACACAACGTGAAACTATCTCCAACTTAAATCTAGAAACTAGCGTATCTTCCGTTACAAAACAATTAATATTGATAACTTTCCATGCTAATGTACCTAAAGAAGGATGCACCGCTCTTCTCCAAATAAGGCTTGTTTCACTATCACATGCCTTGTTCTTCTTAATTAATTCCTTGCTGATTTAACCATGAATAATCCCATCTGATCCGGAGTCCAGATTTTTGCATCTTGAAAGCCACTCGTCATCTCTATAACCATTACTGCAGTCTCCATATGTTCACGCACAACAACCGAAATGACCCAATTTCCATTTATAATTAAATGCGAAACCATATACGTGACATCATTTCTTCGTTTTGCTGGTCTACCCATAACTGAAGCTATACTCTGTTGGCCATTCCAATTATCAAAATAAAGAGATGTATTCATACCATCCCCTATCAAGCAACTTGTATGTTGTAGAGATACCTCCTACAAAGATGAATGATAGGATGTTTCCTGAACTTATGTTTTTATCAATACAAAAAAATGGGTCTAATTTTCAATAACTCGGTGCTAATTATAACTGCTTCGGATGATTAATATGCACTCATAAATGTTTTAATTTCTCCATGATTCTGGGGACCTTTTGCTCCTTCTCACCCTCAAAAGATATATAAAGGACACGCCCCGTTGAAAATATCTCGAAGTTATGCAACTGTGTTTGGACACTGGGCCTCGATATAGGCTTGGGTACCATACGAAAAGCTAAGGTATCGTTTTGTTTACTTCGTAAACTACCAGGCATAGGAAGCACCTACTGACCAAATTGGTTGGTTTCTGGTACTTGGAAATACTTGGTACAAGGTAAAGCAGAAGAAAAGGATACACACAACGGAGAAGGTACGTCTATTAACGTCCGCGAAGCTCTATAGTTTATACATCATATCTTATTCGTAACTCAAGTGTCTTGGCTGATGTTGAGCTCGTTTTTTTTTGTTTACCCAGACCAAAGTTAAATAGGCACACTAAAGGCTTGTTGGCTTTGGATTGCAAGTTATAATAACTCAGTTCGGAATCGTGAACACCAAATTTGTAGCGAGGGTTTCAAATCACTGCCTTCTCGTGGTTACATTTGATAGTTGTCAAGTATTAAATACCATAAAGATTCAAATTTCTAGGAATTACTAATTAATCCTAAATTCAAGACCCGTTTACCTCCTAATCCATCCATCTAACCTGGTTTAACCCCTAGTCCAAAAACAAGTTTTTGGACTGATTTTGTGAGTTGCCCGTCCAACTCACGTGTGGGTCTTAATAATACGTTTCTATAAATACCAAAATTATCCTTTTGTCTACAACCTTCGTTATAAACAGAGAGAGAAACAGTGAGTTATCTTCTTAGATTTTTGATTGATCTCTATATGTGTTTAAGGTCTTCAAACTGATTCTAGATTTGTATTCAACGAGACGTAATCTTCATATTCATATACAATTACTCGGAAGCAAACAACTTTTGATTTTCTTAGACCTAGTTTTCAATTTCAGATCTATAAGAAGGAGAAGAAGACGATTTTTGTGAAGAAGAAGAAGATTTGAGAATATACAATAGAGAAGAAGAAGAAGAAGAAAAAGAAGAAGAAGATACAAATTCATCAATTTTTGGGTTTTGTTTAAACTTTTTGATCTTCTTCATCTTGATTTGATATTCAATGTTGGAAGATGAAGGTTGTCTATTCAAACGATATGATTTAGTCGATTAAAGTGATGATTACTCCTCTTTTTTGTTTCGAGTTAGTGCTATTTTATTTATTTTTATTAAAGGTTGCTATTTTCAATATGTACTGTGGGATTATACTTTTTTTTTCTTTGGTGCATACTTTCCTTCGGTGCATATCAATATGTACGAAGGAAAATATGTATTGTGGGATCATATACTTTTTCCTTCAGTATATATTTTCTTTAGTACATATCAATATATGCAGTTGGATCAATATGTATTGTTGGATCATCTACTCTATTTCCTTTGGTACATATTTTCCATCAATACATATCAATATGTACTGTTGGGCGAATATGTACTGTGGAATCATATATCTTTTTCCTTCGATACATATTTTCCTTCAGTACAGATCAATATGTATTGTTGGATCAATATGTACTGTGAGATCATACATTTTTTTCCTTCAATATGTATTTTCGTCCCTCCTAAAGGAGTACCAAACGGTTAAGTGTAAAGTTCAGTACATACCAATATGTACTAAATGATCAATATGTATTGTTTTTGGCGACTAATAGAGATCTTCTTCTTCTTTTGTTCTTTTAATACTTCTTTTCTTCTTCTCTTTTGTTGGTGGTGCAGGAATACTATTTTCTTCTTCTACTAATTGATTTCTTCAGTTTTGGTGAAGGAGCATGATATGAAAAAAGATATGTTTTTGATGATTTTGATTTTAATTTCGTTTTTCTTTGATGAATTTTTGGTATTTTAGATCTGTTTTTGTTGATGAATTTTTTGTATTCGATTTCGTTCTTGTTGTTGAATTTTTGGTATACGGATCTATTTTTTTGTTTTTTCGTTTAGTTTTTTTCGTTTTAATGGAAAAAAAAGAGAGAGAAGTTGTTTCTCTAACAGGGTTAACAACTTTTAGAATCCGAGTAGTATAGGAATAAATGAAACTATTTTTTTCGTTAAGAATCCGAGTAGTGTAGGAGGTGGAGGACGTGGGATCAGTACACATGATGGACAGAATTATAATTAGGAGTTTTCAAATGATTTTTGGACTTATGGTTAAAGTGGGTTTTCCGGATGGACTAATGGTTAACACGGTCCGCGTTTTTTTTAACAATCTAGCAAATTTCCCTTCAAATTTTGAATTTGACCCTCTTGCAGAAATTGCGGCAGATCAGAACGGGTGGGAGAAGAAAGAAAAATCTAACTACCAGCCAAGCCGATACTCCACTGGATGAGGGAACGTTATGCATCATGAAGAGGCCCATCGATGAAAATACAGTTTAACACTCGGAACTCTTTTTTGTCTATCGAAACAACTCAGCCTCCCTCTTCTTCAAACACAATAAGATCATCATCTCCAGAAAAGCTTTCAGAGGAACATATAATGACCAAATCAGACCAGGAAAATCAAGAGAAAGATTCCACTAGCTTGACTAAAGTGGAAGCTCTCCAACATCTTCATACTTTAGTGCAGAATTTCAAGGAAGCTGGAAAACTTTTAGGTGTGTCATTTAATCAAACAGAAATTGAGCTTCAAGTGATTATGCAACATATTATTCATAAGAATAGTTTCTCCTTATTGGAAGAACATGTTCAATCTGAGCAACACAAAGAAAATGAATCAACAGAGGTATTAGAATCAGTCCATCTTGTTGACCCATGAAGACAAATAATCATCTCATGGAATGTCAACGAGTTAGTTGATAGTAGCAAAAGGATAATTTAAAAGTCTTTATCAAGGTGTGGAAACCCGATATTTTATGCATTCAGAAAACTCATATGGTTGGATGGCAAAGACACCATGTGAAGCAAATCTGGGGAGAAAATAATTTCAATTGGGTGGCGTTGGATTCAAATGGTTAGTCAAGAGGTATCATTATCATCTGGAATTCTAACAAACTTAATGTGGTGGACTCTCTCCTTGGTGCCTTCTCCATTTCTTTAAAGTGTAACTATCTGAATGATAATTTTGTGTGGATTCTAACCTCTGTTTATGGTCCAGTTCTCAACTACCAGAAGAAATAATTCTGGGATGAGTTAAGAAGACATTCGTAATTTGTGGGATGAGCCTTGGGTTCTATCTGGAGATTTCAATACCATTAGATTTACCAATGAAAGATCAGGAGTTCGGAATATCACCAAGTCCATGCGTAAGTTTTCTAACATTGTTCATAATCAACAGCTAATGGATTTACCGCTTGTTGGCAGCCACTTTACATGGTCCAGAAATAACTCTTAGAGTAAGCTTTATCGTTTTCTGATATCTTCGCTGTGGGAGGATCATTTTCTTCGCATTGAGCAGTCCACTCTTCCAAAACCTTTTTCGGATCACATCCCAATTATGCTCACAACTGAAGAGGGAAGGTTGGGGCCCTAGTCCTTGCAGATTTGAGAAAATATGGCTACATGATGAATCTTTATTGGGTCTCATGGAGAGTTGGTGGATCTCATTCTCTTTCAGTGGGTCTCCAGGTTTCATTCTTGCCAAGAAAATGCAAGCGCTAAAGGGGAAATTAAATGTTTGAACAAAGATGTGTTTGGTAGAATAAATAAATTGATTCAACAAATTTAATTTTAATTCAGACCATTGCGGCAAAGCTGGCCTTAGATCCTCTCAATGTTCAATTGGAGAATGACCAAATTATTGCTAGTGTTGAATTCAAAACCCTAACCAAAATGCATAATGACTTTTGGAAGCATATAACTGACATAAATTGGGTCGAGGAGCATGAGAACAACACTCATTTCTTTCATAGTGTGCCTCTTTTAATCAAAGAATCAAAAACTTCTCTCAGCTCAAGATCAGTGGTGCTATGACAAGAGATAAAAATGTCATCAAAAAGGAAATTGTGAGTTATTATCGAAGTCTGTTCAATGAAGAAATGCACTCAAGACCCCAACTTGATGGTCTCCCCTTTCCCTCTATCTCACCTATTGATGCAAGCATAATTGAAGAAAAATTTGAAGAAAGTGAAGTCAAGCTAGTTGTTAAAGAGTTAGGGCAGGACAAAGCACCTGGTCCCGTTGGAATGCCCATTTTCGTTATCTCCTTATGCTGGAAATTTATGAAAAATGACATAACAAGGGTTATGTATGAACTTTACTACAACAAAAAGATAGATTGGAGGCTAAAGTTTAACGTTCTTATTTTAATTCGTAAGGTTCAAGATCTAGAACAAGTTACGTACTTCAGACCCATTAATCTCATAAGCAGCATCAATAAAATCATCTCAAAAGTTATTGCAACCAGGCTCAAGTCAGTGCTTCCTCAAATTATTAGTTCTCAACAATCTGCATGTTCAAGGTCGTCAAATTATGGGCGGAACCATGATATCCAATGGATGCATTAACTCTGCTTAGTTTAACAATCTGTTTTAGGGTAAAAAAATATACTAAGAATAATACTTTTAAGAGGTTCGAGAGATCAAAATCGAACAGAACGGGTCTAAACCAAGAAATAGTCGTCCATATCATGTTTGCATCATAAAGGTTGAGATGATGGGTTGATCTTAGGGGAGGGAAGCAAAAAAGGATGAGAAATCACTGTGTGATAAAAAAGTGATGGTGTGCAGTTGAAGACTGAAATATAAGACTGTAAACTGGATTATCTATTAGATAGTTCTCTGTTCTGCCCTGTCGAATAGATGAAGCCATCTATTTATAGTCTTGTCGTGAACACACTGATTTCTCGTCAGTAGTGGAGGTTGCCAAGAGATGGAGAAGTGATGATCATGGAGATTGTAGTGGAGTCATGTACGATAAATCAGGAGGTATGTATGACCACTACTTCTTATCCTATCAACTGCTCTTAACCGTTCCACTACTTATTACCTTCTTGTCGTGGATGTGTTGCCACATTACACGTTGTCGTAGACCGCCAGACCAATCCCCCAATGAGAATCCTCCCATGTGTTGTATTTGATATCTCGTAGAAAAAAAAGTGGATTCATAGACTACAATTATTTGAGTTTAAGTCAAGTCAATAACTTACTAAAAAAGTGAGGCAAGTTTCTTGGTTCACTAAGTTGTTTAAGTAGACTAGCCAGTGTCGAGTCGAGTAAAAATAGTAAGTTCAACTGTCATATACTAGATTAAAAGTAACACGGCATAAATTTAGAAGTGTTTGCAATCAAAAACGTAAGAGTTCTCAATGATTAGGCATGGCAGAGAGTTTAGAATTCAGGCCAAGACACGTCTCTTGGAACGCGTGAGAACTATGACTGTGCAATGCTAGGTTACGGTGGCGCTAGGATAGTGCAGCGTTGGCCTTGGCCAATGCTAGGGGTGTTTTGCTTCTTCGGGAACCGGCCATCAGGCCAAGGCGCATCCTCGAGGGCTGATTTGTTGAGATTTGAGCGCGTCCTTAGGGATCGATCATTGAGATGCGATGCTTCCTTGAGGATCGACCATTGAAACTAAGCTTCGTTCTTGCGGATCAGTCATCAAAGTTGAGATGTGTCTTCAAGAACAGGGCGTTAAGCTAGGATGCGTCTTCGAAGATCAGGCATCAATTGTTTCCCAGAGTAAATATAACATATTTCTTACTGCGTTATGGCAATATTGATGTGTATTCAAGACGAGTACAAGGAATTCAGCCACGGAAGTTATGCGACTTGAGGTTAGTTCGATATGGCGTAAATATTATGTGTATTTAGAGAGACTACGAGATCAATATAGAAGGCATGTAGCCATTTGTAAAGACTGTATTCTTAATTCTCTCGCAGAACATAAATAGAAATACAGTGTTTTATATTTCGATATAGAATTAAAAATATGCGCGGATATTTCTATGTTTTCTGCTGCCAGGCAGAAGAAAAATTTACAATTCCATTCTTGCCAAAAACCCACTATCTACACAATTAAAATGGTGTTCTTTGCAAAATAGATTTCTAAAAGGCGTATGATAATGTTGCTTGGTCCTTTATCGACTATGCTCTTCACATAACAGGTTTTGGTATTAGATGGAGATAAATGATTGAAGCTGATATTTCCCATGTGCATTTCTCTGTGTTGATTAATGAGTCTTCAAAAGGTAGATTTAAAAGCTCTAAAGGTTTGCGCCAAGGGGATCTTTATCCCAATTTTTGTTTCTTATCATAGGTGAAGCCCTCAATTTATTTTTTTGCCAAAGCGGCTCAAATAGGCTGGATTTAAGACTTTGAAATCATTCCTGGTGGATCAATAACCATCACTCACCTTCAATTCACGGATAATACCCTCATCTTCATCAAAAATGACCTCGGTAACATTCATCATCTTCGCAATATTCTCGTTTGGTTTGAAATAATTTCAGGTCTGAAAATAAACTTCCAGAAAACTTCTATTATTGAAGTTGGAAGCTCTCACAATATGCAGGACTATGCTGAGGTGTTGTGTTGCAAAATTCAAATACAGCCCACCAGATATCTTGGCGTCCCTTTGGGTGAATTTTATGCGTCGATCAACAAATAGTCCACTGTCACTGAAAGAGTTGAGTCCAATATATTTTATAGGTAAACTGACGCTTATTCATTCAGTTCTTGTTGCATTACCAATATATTTCTTCTCTCTTTTATATGCTCCTGCAAGAATTATATGCAATTTCTTAAGGAATGGTGGCAATGAGAATTAGAAGTACCACCTAGTTGCTTTAAATGTAATCTCGAAGCCCAAACAGTCGGGGGTTTTAGGCATCAAGAACTTGAGGCTCATGAACACTGCATTGCTAATGAAGTGTTTATGGAAATTCGGCAAAGATGATAATCCCCCGTGGAAGATTTTGATTTCTCAAAATTACGGCACTAAAGCCCTTGGTTGGAATGCGAAAACTCCAAAAAATTCTTATGGCTGCAGCATCTGGAAAGGTATTCATAAACATCCTTATGTCTTCAAATCCAGTTGCAAGTTAATTCTAGGTAATGGCATCAGGATCAGTTTCTAGAAAGACATTTATCTAGGAAAAACCTCACTAGCTTCTCAATTCCCTATTGCGTTTGATGCTTCTTCGAATAAAGATTACACCATTGCTCAAATGTTAAACGTAACAAATCAAAGTTGGTCACTGGGTATTAATAGAAAAATACAAGACCATGTTATCGATGATGTTCCTGGTCTTCTGCTGGCTTTGGAGGAAAACAACATTATCTTCACCAATTTCGAAGATAAAACGGTTTGGATGGATCGCAGAAGTATCATTGACTTTTCAGTTAAAAAGTGTTATAACTTATAACTGGCTTGTTCAGCGCAATGAACCCCAGATGAATATTGCTAATATCCACCGGAAAAAAAATTTGGAACAAATTGTGGCCTCCAAAAGTTTTTTCCTGTGGTTGGCAGCTGATGCGCGTCGTTTATACGATAAATTAATTATTTATGTCCCATAAAATTAACTGGTAATATAATAGTAATAAGTTCGTTCCCATAAAAAGTAGGGAGTTTCTAGTTTTTAAAAGTATAAAAATGGTGGGTTTTAGGATTGTAGAACAAAATGAATAATAAAAGAAAATAATAAAGATTGATTTAGAATAATAAGAAGAAAGATGATTAAGGAATCATTCGCCGTCACTGAAAAGAATCTTAATCAAAATACTCGCTTGTTTATATCGTCACCGACCGTAGAATAGAAATAAGCTCTATTATCTTCGGAATTCTTGTTGTCACTGGATATGAAGATGCTCGACTACCAATTTATATCAAACTAACTCACCAAAAATAAGCTCTTGAAGTTTAAATTAATCGAACACTTTATGCTTTGTGAATTAGATTGATCCTAGCATCAGACACATATGCTCGGTCTTCTTATTAGTGTCATCTCTATACACAATAGCTAAACAGAATCCCTCTGTCAGATTTCACGATGTACTACTTGCGTAAAGAACTAAGTGACAATTACACGTATCACACAATCCAATACTAGTAGAACAATTATTATTTGGTTGATTTAAATGGCCAAGTAAGTAACCCAATAATAATTCTTAAACACTAAAAATAATAGAGACAATCAACAAGAAAAATAAAACTAAAAATAAACTTGTAAAAATAATTAAGATCTCATTATTCAGGACTTTGAAATCAACTAGAAGTCAATTAAAGAATTAGCTAGACATAGTCATTATTCAGGACTTTGAAATCATCCCTAATCATTACAACAACAGCTGGGATAGTCTTAAAACCCTTCTAGCTAATCATTAAAAAATATTAATGTTGTGCTCCGTCGATTAATGTTGTGCTCCATTCTTTCCCAGCTGCTGTTGTTTGGAATTTGTGAAAGGAGAGAAACAAACAAACCTTCAACAGCAATTGGATGGTGATTGAATATTTTTGACAACAATTGCTAAAAAAAAGAGGTAACACTAGGATTATGTCTCTGGCATCTCTATGTACATCCCAGATTGCTAAATTGAATAAATTTTTATTTAGAAGAACCAAAAATTAAGACTGTCATCGGTTTCTTCATCGGAAAATGGATAACTACAGCAGAGTAATGGATGAGGAAGGGTTCATCTCATCAACAAGAAGAAGATCGAGGATCAACGAGCCTGTTCACATAATGGGTAGAGGATTTAATGACCTAGAAAGGAAAGTTCAGTTAGGAGGAGGAAGCTCTATAACAATTGAAAGAAAGAAAATAGGAGGATCAATAGGGGAAAAAGATTCAAGAGTTATTGTTCATCTAGCCATTTGGTCAGGGAGAAGAAGGAGATTCTGCTGGATTAGTTACAAGGGGGGTATCTGGCTTCAGCGGCTGTTGAAGGAGGAGGCAGAGGTTTATGGTGGTAAGCTAAGCATACGAATATGAAGAATGGATGACTGCTACCCGGAATGAGAATGACTTTGGGGAGTACATCTGCCTTCAGGTCTCTCACAACAGAGAGTATCCATCTACTCTATTTTTTCCAGCCGGCAACAAGGGGGAAGGATGGTGGAGAACATGCAAGTTCTTAGAAGAACTAATGGCTTTAAATTCAATCAGGAGAAAGGACCAGAACTTTGGTAGTCAGAAAGATAGCTGTCAGCAGGCTAAGACCAAAAAAACTTCTGGATTGAATTCAACAATTCCCCTACAGGAAATCTCCTCTCTGTGGCAAAGAACCATGTTGGTAGAATTAGGCTCAAAGGATTTTTCCTGGAAAGATGTGGGAGCTTGGATAGTGGAGAAATTTGACTGGACTTTTGGTTTTGATCTGCAACCGATTGATTTTAATAGAACTTTCTTCACCATTAAAACTCATGATGAATTCTCTAGGATCAGGAGAATTAAAAGATGGAAAGTTGGAGAAACCACCATCAATATCTACCCCTGTATGCAGGAGTCAATAAAATCCTCAAACCAACTCCACGGGAAACAAAACAGATGTGGATTGGAATTAAGGGAGTACCTTTCGATCTTTGGGACTATAACTCTAACTCTTTTAAAGCCATAGGCGACATGTTTAGGGGTCTGGCAGATGTGTGCCCGGAGACTTCAATGGCTTCTGATCAATCAGAAATAAAATTGAAGGTACTAGGGCCTGTTAGCTACGGAATATGGTGCCAAGATTTAGAATTGAAGAACAACAAAATCGGGGGCCAAATTCGAACAATCGGCGAAGCCCTGGAGACCCCAAATCCCATGTTTCAACCAATCTTCATTAAAAGTAATCGGCAGATACAAAAAATCGGTAGACAATGGCGCCGGAAAAAGGGATCCATAATCGGAGAAGGGGAAGAAGATGGGAGGCGTGGCTCTGTGGGATTGGGAGAAGAAAGTTTTCATCTGATTGGTCATCCGCCATGCCTAGATGGCAGAGAGGGAGTCGTGGGGGCAGCAGGAACGCCCAATCTTATCTCGACACCTAGATCAATTGCACCTGTTCTTATACGGAATAGCTTTATTTCAAACTCAAATCTTGAACCGGTTCATGAAAACAGGGAGGAAGCGTGTCACGTGAAATCCATAAAAAAACACCTATACTGAGATCAGCTAAAACAAGACGATATCCAAAAGGAATTACTGAATAACATGCGAGAAGAAAATGTGGATTCCTTTGTTGGAAATGGGCTTTACTCGGTGGATCAGAAGGTAACAGATGCAACTTCTTTACTAATGGGTCTGGAGGCTACGGCTCTCCTAGGCCTGGTCGCTTCTGCTGCTACCCACTCAGGCCCGGTCGCTGCTGCTACTACTTCAGGCCTGGTTGCTGCTGCTCCTTCAGGCCTGGATGATGGCTCATTTCAATCCTTATTGATACCAACTCTCAACCCAGCTCCATCAGGCTTGTCTATAGGAAGCCATGTTTCCAATTCAGACCCAATGGGAAACTCTTCTTTGAGAAGTTTAAAGAAAAAGCTAAAGACCAAATTTTCCAAGAAGACCCATCCTAGCCATGCTTTGTCCAACTCTTTAAATGGGGAGGTTTCAAGAAAATGAGTCAATAGAGTTATGGAGAGAGCTTCCAACTCCGAGCAAGGTATTTATGGCCGGAATACATTTAATGAAGAGCAAATGGAATTCTCTCGTGGTAGCATGATGGCGGTGCCGCAAACAAGTGATAGAAACGAAATATCACGTCACATAGTGGATGACAACTTGGAGATGGAAAATGGAATTCACGAGAAATTCAAGCTCCTCTTTGATAAACTAAAAGAAGCCGGTAAATTTTCGGGGATTGGATTCTCCAATAAAGAAATTAATTTTGTGTCAAATTTCATTATATCACATGTGCATGCTTTTAAAGATGATTTGGATTCGGGAGATAGCGCTTCAAACTAGCGCTTGTGGCGTTGGGTTTTCTTCCTTTTTCTTGGGAATTTTCTTTTTAGTTATGATGTTTAAGATCATTTCTTGGAATGTTAACGGGCTTGGAGCTCCGGATAAGCGCTCCAAATTAAAAAAGCTAGTGAAAAGATGGAAGCCTTCAATTCTTATGATTCAAGAGAAAAAGCTTATTGTATGTAACGATGATGTTGTGCGGTAATATTGGGGTTCAATTCCGTGTAAATGGGTGGCACTCCCCTCTCTTGGAAGATCGGGAGGAATTTTGTTGATTTGGAACTCGGATATGATCGAAGTGGAAAATTCTCTTGAAGGCACTTTTTCCATAAGTATACAATCTCGTAGCTTGGAAGATAATTTTCGATGGGCTCTAATCGGGGTATACGGACCTTGCAATGCGAGAGAGAAGAAAAGTTTTCGTATGGAGCTAGCTACTTTACATGGTTATTGGGTTGGATTGCCTCTATGTTTCGGTGGTGACTTCAACGAGATTAGATTTATGGAGGAGCGAAGAGGTTGTATTAGAGTCTCAACCTCAATAAGACTTTTCAACGATCTTTTTATTGATCTAGATCTTGTGGAATTACCTCTTTCCGGCGCAAAGTACACTTGGGGTAGACCGCATAATAAGAAGAGCAAGTTAGATCGTTTTCTTTTCACTTCGGAATGGGAGGATCTTTTTCCAAATCTTGCTTTCAAGCGACTCGCAAGACCTTTTTCGGACCACTATCCTATCGAGTTATGCACGTTGGTCTCGGATTGGGGCGCTTGCCCCTTTCAGTTCTAATTAGCATGGCTTGAGGGGACTAACCTTATTCCCCTAATGAAAATTTGGTGGGAATCCTTTTATTTTGTAGGTTCGGCCGGCGAATGCTTTGTTAAGAAGCTAAACGCTCTTAAGGGGAAGTTGAAAGTGTGGAATAAAGAAGTGTTTGGGTGTATCTATTGGGCTTTAGACACGGCTCTCACCAAGTTAAAAGAATTAGATGATCTTGATGATGGTAGGGGCCTCTCCGTAGAAGAAGAAGACATGCTTGTGACGGCAAAAGTGAATTTTGATTTGGCTCATCGTCGGCAAAGTATTATGTTGAGACAAAAATCTAGAATTAGATACCTTAGAGACGGAGATCGAAACACCAAACACTTTCATCGTGTGGTAAAGGGTCATAGAGCTCGTAACAACATCAACAACCTTAGAATCAATGGGCTTTGGACCGGAAATAAAGAAGCAATTAAAATGGGAATCGGAAATCATTTTGAATCCGCTTTCAAGGAAATCTCAAACAATCGCCCGAGGATCAAAAATATGTGCCTAAAACGTATTGATGAGAATGCTTGTATTTGTTTGGAGAGAACCTTTAGTGAACAGGAAGTGAAGAATGCCATTAAAGGGTTGGGAATTAATCGCGCTCCGGGACCGGATGGTTACCCCATGAAGTTTTTCATTGTTTGTTGGGACTTCCTTAAAGAAGATTTGATGAAGATTTTTAAGTAATTTCATTGCCAAAATGTTCTTCATTCGTCCTTGAAAAATAATTTTATTGCCCTCATTCCTAAGAAGCCGGGTGAAGAAGAAGTAAAAGACTTCCGACCAATTAGCCTCATTGGGAGTGTGTACAAAATTGTTTCAAAAGTTTTGGCGGAGCGTCTAAAGGTATTCCTTCCCTCTCTAATATCTCCTTCTCTATCAAGTTTTATTAAGGGAAGAAAAATTCTTGATGGAGTTTTAATAGCAAATGAATGCGTTGACTCTAGACTTAGACAAAATATTCCGGGGTTGGTTTGTAAGCTTGATTTTGAGAAGGCTTTTGATAATGTAAATTGGAATTTTTTAAATGAAGTCCTTTTCAAAATGGTATTTGGAGGTGTTTGGAGAGCTTGGATTAGAAATTGTTTAACTTTCTCAAAGTTCTCGGTTCTTGTTAATGGTTCACCCCACGGTTATTTTGGTAGCGAAAAGGGGCTTCGACAAGGAGATCCACTATCTCCCTTTCTCTTTACAATTGTCGGCGAAGTTTTAAGTTGCATGTTGAGCAAATCTGGATATCCAATTATCTGGAACCGGATCGAGATTTTTTGTTTATATGAGTTTTTCCAACACTTCCATGTTGGGATTAGTTACTAGTTCAAATTTAATACAATTTTTTTTGGGGAGTTAGTTGGAATGTGCTCGTATCTATTAATAGTTTTTTGGTTCACATGACCAATTGCAGCAAATGCTTGTCAAAAAGCGTTTCTAACTAATCGTGTGGGGGATTTTGGTTTATTATTAGGAATCTTAGGACTTTATTGGATAACGGGTAGTTTCGAATCGAGTGAATAGGGTCAGGATCCTAACGAGTATTAGCCGCCTGGTACCCGTGGATATCGGGTATCCAAATATTTTGTCATTTTCTTTGTCAATTTTAGTCAAAATTCATAGATTTTATCTAGTTTTGCTTGGATTTTTTTTTATTTTTCATTCATTTTCTTAGATCTAAAACATCAATTAGAATATTTACGTAGATATAATAATAACTTTATATGAAAAATTATTAGATTCAAGTAAACATAGTGAATCTAAAAAAAATAAACAAAAAATATAGTTGATTTTGGAGGACCCATTAAATACCCGTATCCAACGGGTATTTAGATTTTTAATAGGGTCTGACTACGGGTCCATTAAAATAGTACTTGGATCCGTCTTTTTTAATAGGGTCTGGTCCCGGGTCCAATGATACCTGGAAGGAACCAGACTCATTAACAGCGCTAACGGTAAAGAGTATTTTCTTTTTTATAATAAACAAAACTACCAACTTGATCAAATTAGGTCCTATTATGGTTCGCTTTCACCTTTCTTTCACCCCAAAAAGTTTCATTCTCTTCTTCAAACGAACCAGTGCTTGGTAGTGAAGATTACTGCACACTATCAATCGTCTAAATAATATAGAACACGAACGACAAACTATTACCCGTTTGGAAGATTATTTTTTTGAATATGCTATGGGACGTCACATTATCTACCTCCACACCACATTTAGTTTTTTCTTAATATTTTTTAAACATTAACATTTCCTCCATTTCTAATTTTATTATAAAACTTCAAAAAAAAAAAATGTACGGCACATTGTCTACCTATAGTGTGTTTTGATTAATTTTCCAAAGTGGGAATATCACTAGTTCAAGATAGTCCTCCCTCGAAATGAAGGAGATAGTGCGCAAAAAAACACTACACATAAGTCACATAACCCTTGCTTCCCAACAGTGGAACTAAGAGTCGCACAACCCTTGCTCTCAAAGGTGGAACTTAGAGTCCATTAGGAGGTGGATATAACTATTTTTTACCTAGGTTTAAGCCTAAAATTTAGACTTATTTATTTTTTGTCATGTACCTGGAAGTACAATGAAAAGATTGGATTTTTAACCTCTTGATTCTCACGAATCAAGCCTTCAGGTTCACAAAAAACACTATCTGAGATCGTTAAACAATTCTATTTAGTTGATTAATAATTTGACAAGTTCTTAATTAAAGACTCCACTAGCTTAAATAGCTAGGTTTTACTCTCCACATCCAACGCTCACTACACCCCCAGATGGTTACATCTAAACCATCCATTACAACTACATTAACTAATTACTAATTAAGCTAATGAACTCTACTAATTACATTTACTAATTACTAACAAGGACAAGCTATGGGACACCCTATTATACCACACGGGTAGATGGTATTTTTTCCAACATAAATTAAGCTTTAAAAATAACAGTTTTGAGATATTTTATAAAAGGGTACTAGTTTAGTACCTAATTAGGGTATGGGTCGTAAAACATGCCATTAATTTACTAGGGTGGAAGACTAAGGTGGTGTTTGTTTTTTTCACTATATAGTGATTAGCATTTTAAAGTGCTTGCACTTTCAAATGCTATTTTGTAGTAATGTGTGTTTGTTTTCTAGGCACTTTAAAGTGCTTTTAAATATTGTTATGTGTTTGTTTTTTCACTTTAAAGTGTTTTTTATGTTACAACTGTCTATTTTACCCTTAGATATGTTTCTTCCATTTTAATGATAAAATTCATCATCATTCCTCATGATAAAAACATAATAATGCCAACAAATCCAAAACTACCAAACAAAAGTTTAAATCCACGATAAACATAAACACAAGAACCTTAATTGTTGTTAAGAGTAACTAGTTTGTTGGCAATTTCCTCACGAAGCTGGACCATTGCAAATTGATCTTGAGGCCTAAATGTTTCGGAAGGAAGCATCGGATCTTCATTGTCGTTAACCATCATCATCTTCATATTGCGAAAACAACTCATCATTAAGAGAATACCGACAAAGATAGTTATGAACCGTCATACATGCAATTACTATATGTGTCTGAGTAGCAAGCTATAAGACGGCATTCTTTCTAATATTTTAAATCTATTCTTCAATACACCAAAATTCCTTTCGATCACGTTCCGTAATCGAGCATGAGCACGATTGAATGCTTCCTCTTTACTAACCGCGGGACCGGATCTCCAACTTGACAACCAATATCTTTGACCCCGATAAGGAGCCATAAAACCCCTCGTGTGCGAGTAAGCAAGATCACATAGATAATATTTATCTACAACAAAGAAGCAAGACAAATAAATCATGACCAATACACTAGTTACAATTATTCATTAATTAGATAAGAATAAAAAATTGTAAATAAAATTAATATAAATTACCTGGAGGAGGAAGTGGAAACTTAAACGCCGGGTTACGAATACTTTCACATAGCACTCTGGAATCATGAGCTACACCTTCCCACCCAGCTACCACATATAAGAATTTCATATCGAAATCACATATAGCCATGACATTTTGAAAACATTCTTTCCCACCTCTTCCTCGGTATGATATTCTATTTTCTGGTGGAACGGTTGCATGGATTAGGGTACCATCTAATGCTCCGATTGCTCCTTTAAATGGTCCTTCCCGAAGGCGTTGATTTTTTCGAATTGGTGGCATAGGTTTGTCAAATGCTGGCGGGACTATCATTTCTTTAGAGAATTTCAACATCGCTTTCAACACTTCGTGAAAATACTTACTAATAGTTTGTCCGGAATGTTGAAACCGATTTTTAATCATTCGATTTGATTCAACATGACCAATTGTCATCAAAATTATTGCAACCTTCTCTTCAACATCTAAATGCTTGCTATCAGTAAGCAATCCATTATCTATGAAATATGAGCATAATTGAGTATATAGTTAATCAAATGAAAAAAATTTACAACTATAAAATGAATGACTACTTGCCTTGATTTGTGCTGCCCAAACTTCATCGGGCCAATCAAATGTTCCAGTTTCAGCATTATAACCATGGCCGGTTTTGTGGGTCAATGTTCTCTACACCATGTAACTCCTTTTCAAATTGTTCCACTTATTTTTCACAGCCTTTTGATCAAATTTCTGTTGGAACTTGGTGTTTAGGGTAGTATAGATGTTAGTCCATGACTTTAAAGAAGTTCCTGAGTATTCGTGTTGATTAACCTCCTCCAAGCATAAGCGGATAAACTCCTTCTCTATTTCAGGCTTCTCTTTCCATACATGAGGACTTCCTTTCTCATTCTTATCCATCTTGTTTCAAATCCTACACATATATTTAAGACACATAATGCAAAAGGAAAAACCACCCACTAGATAGAGCAATTCCGAAACAATATATATAAGCAACACAAAACTGTTTAGCGCCTAAAAGAAGAAGACATTGTGGTCATGTTTAAACAAGACAATAGAAGAGCAAACTAAATCTACAGTTTCCATTCAACTATAGGATCTAGCATCTCATTCACCCAACATGAGAAGTTTTAAGAATGACCACCCACCAAAAGGGAAGGTACATACACATTGTCAATACATCAGAAGACCATAAAAATAGAAACTATAGACGCATCAGAAAGCATTAACACATGCATGTCCTCTCAACCCAAACAACAACAACTAATATCCAAATAGCATTTGAGATATGAAAATAGGGAAGGAAGTTAATCAAAATCAAACCCAAATAGACAGAATTGTTGGAACGAATTTAAATTTGATTGGTACCTACCTTTGAAATTGAGGGTATTCTTGTATGCCAGCAGCTGCAACCCCCTTTAACGAACCTGTGAATCAAATTTTACACAGATCAACGCACAGTTGCATGTAGAACAATGAGAATAACAACATTCTCAGACTACACAAAAAGGACATAGAGGATAACTTGATTTCTTCTAACATAAGAACATAAGAATAGTACCATATATAGATAAAGGTAAGTGTTGTCAAATAAAGTTGCTACAACAGCACCCCTCTGAGGTCTACCACCAGTTTAATAGGCCTAAATTTGGCACTTCAACCCTATTTTCACTCTACTAACATTTGATATTCATGAATATACTATATACCTCCCTTTAGAATCCAATCCATAAACTGAATTACTTAACCACATAGTATGGTAGTGGTTAAACACAGACTGTCTTTTACACATTCAGGAGTTGATGCAAGCGCAGTGCAACAATGAAGGATACCCTCAGCCAGAAAATCAGTTATTGGACACACCAAACAATTATAGAACCTAAAATATCCCAAGAAAGTTTTAAGTCGTCGAGGGAAGCAAAAGAAAAGAAAGAAACTGAAGGCAGCTAAACCATAACTACATGCGCTACATTGGCATCTCTTCAAACTTCTAATTATAACTAGAGCAACTAGACCATAACTACAGAAAAAATTTCACTACCAGATAATGGAAATGAACATACAGATCAAAGGATTTTGCTTCTGTGAACATCGGGTTGGTACGTCCCCAGATGGCTGGCAACAAAACCCCTAAAAAAAAGAAACATTAACTGAACAAAAAAACACAATGTATGCTTACATACCCTATTATGCATGATCAAAATTTCTTCAGTACCTATCATTTCTTCACATGATGCATCTAACTATGGAATGTAACAAAAGTGATGAAGTAATAATATGAAACAAATTATTCTTGGAAATCAAGTGATCACGCAACCTTAAATCCAGAGCTGAAGCAACCATCTCAGCAGGTCGACCTCTAGGGTACCTAATGATCGGAACAACGACTAATGTAGCTAAAACACAAAATAGTCCACTCACTACTTTCTCAATAATTTCTTCAATTTCTCGATCACCAGCCGAAGGATCATTCAATTGAACATAACAAGATGGTTGTGCAAGTGAAAAAAAATTATCTTCTACAGTAACAAAGTGTAAATACTGATCAAATACCTTAGAAATCCTTTGAATTGAATCTGTTTATAAAGTTCTAGAAGCATTGATATTTGAGCAACAGACGAGGTAAAGAGGATGAAAAATTCCGATGAAAACTTTCATATAATGAACGAGAAGTGATAGACACAGTTTAGTGTCTAAATTGCACCTTAATTTCTAGTGAGTTAGTATTCGATTTTGTGTCTATTACGTGTTTTTATGCTTTTGTAGGTACATTAGAAGAATAAAGATTTGTGGAAAAATTGGCTCAAAAAGTGTTAAAGGCACCCGGGAAAATGGATCAAGGCACCCACACTTTGGATTGGGGCACCCTTGGATCGGGCTGAGCTGGATCGGGTCAACCCAGCGAGCCAGCGAGTCAACCCAGCGAGCCAGCGAGTTAACCCAGGATCGGCC